>NJDD01007315.1:74159-200691 GCA_002245505.1 Calephelis nemesis
CTTCAGTTGGGATGCTCTCCATCATTAGCTCATCATCATAAAATTTCAATTTTTATACGTAAAATCCCTCTCATTTCATAAAAAGTCAAGAAAAACTCTGTGCTTCCATACAATTTTTCAGGAATGCCCTCGATTTCACCAGGATGCCATCATCAGACCCTGACTTCCTTACCATGGGACTACCTGTGAGGTACACCTTTCCAAACAAAAAAAGAACTGTCCAAATCAGATAAGCCGTTTTAGAGTAATCGCTGAAAATGTCCTTTCGTAGGGATGCTCTCAATCATCAGCTCATCATCATAAAATTACGATTTTTATAGGTAAAATCCCTCTTAATTGATAAAAAGTCAAGAAAAACTCTGTGCTTCCATACATTTTTTCAGGAATGCCCTCGATTTCACCAGGATGCCATCATCAGATCCTGAGTTCCTCCCTATGGGACCACCTGTGGAGCTTACTCTTTCCAATAGAAAAAGAATTTTGCAAATTAGTCCAGCCGTTTAGAAATGATCGCTGAACATACATAAAAAAAAAAAAATATCGCTACGAATTGATAACCTCCTCCTTTTTTTGAAGTCGGTTAAAAAGGTTCGCAACTAACTTCAGGGTGTTGCTTTTGACTGTCACATATTTTATCTGTCGGTGTGCGCGCGCATCGTAAAAATTCACTCTCATTATTTTTCCCAATCGTGCCAAAAGAAGTATAACTTCAACTTAAAAAAAATATCCCTGGACAAGTCACACAAAATTTTGTAGTTAACAAAGTAAGCTAAATACATCCTTGTGATATGGGTGTAACTCAACGATTCTAATACATACAAATACGGAGATATTTACCAGAAAACCCAGGCCTGAAAATGCAGACATCTAAATATTCGTCACACAAATGCCAGCCCCTGTCAGGAATCGAACCTGAGCTTCATGGTTGGTCGATGTAGTTAGGCGTGTACGCTTGCCATTTGACCTATGAGGCCATTGTAATACTAGACGTTATTTGAACCTGTAACATTTCGTTTTAAGCCTGCGAATACTCTAATCATTTGAGCTACTGAGGATTCAACTCCTGTGGCGAAAAAATTTCAATTCCTTTATTACCTTTACTTTGTGAGGATACCGCTGATTTTAACAATCATAATTCAAACATACAACACAAAAAATTATGTAGTAAAATTGAATAAAAAACATGCCACACGCTCGAAAATATAGTTTTAATTAATATGAACAATATTTATACGAACGCCTAATAAAACAAAATTAATTGGTAGCTATTTTTTACTGTTTTTTTTTACTGTTTTACTGTTAATATAATTCCGAACACATTTTGAAACTCAACCAAATGGATGAATTTAACCAAATACATCCATTTTAACAAAAACAAGAGCGTTAATGCTGAAAGTAAAAAAATAAAACAAAAGCCAACTTTACCGATTGAATATGCATTGTGACTCTAAAAACGCAACGCAAAATCCAAAATGGCACCTAAAAATACATCCTCCAATTGAACCATTCTGGGGGCTGAATACGTATCTCAGTGGCCAACTCAAATGGAAAAAGTGTACATCAAATAGCTGTCAAATGACGTGTTTTGTATTTGCTGTCTCCTCTGTATTTCTGTTGGTCACAGGAGATAGCGAAAATAAAACACGTCATTTGACAGCTATTTGATGTACATTTTTCCGATTTGAGTTGGCCACTGAGATACGTAATCAGTCCCCTGTTCGCAGACCGTTTCACTACTCGATGAAACCAAACATTTCCGTAGCGGAATTCGTAGCTCAATCCAAATGGAAACCAATGTACTTTATTGTACTACGATATATTTTAACGAAATATCCCGCTTATAGTCCGAGAGCCGCAGAAACTTTGTTAACGAAATATCCCGCGTATGGTCCGAGAGCCGCCGAAACTTTGTTAATGTTCTGTTTATTTTTTACAGGTAAGCTGAAATATAGGAGAGTAAATATCAGTAAGTGATTGGAATGTAAGGATAAATTGCAAAATATTAAGACGTATATCACAAATTTGTACTATTATTTCGTATCGTGCTATTAAATGAAAGAGCCTGATTTAGGCATCATCTGTTTTTTTGAAGTGATACTTCTTTTGCCGCGTTAGGAAAAAATGATGAGGGTAAATTATTACGATGCGCGCGCACACCGTCACGAAAAACCGACATGATGAAGTTAGCTATAGATAACATTTTATTTGTTTGTGATGTTTTTATTAAATATTAAACAAACTTTATTTAACGAAATAATGCATTATAATAAAACTTTTAATGTATTACGCTGAAGAAGTATAACTTCTAACGCATGTACATAAGTACACACACAATTTTTTTTCTATATTCTGTTGTTCGTAGTTTTTGAGTAATGGACAAAAAGTAATATACTTATATTGTACTGAAGCTGCTTAAAATATAAGAGTAACAGTGACAACGGTAATTAATAATAATGACGGCGAGGGCGATGGTGACGATGTCGTGACGGTGTGATGGCGACGAATTCGACGATGATATAGTGACGGTGACGATGTTCGTGACGATGTCGTGACTTTGTTGTAATGAAGATGTTACGACTTCGTGATAGAGCCATCACGTTATCATGACGATGTCGTGTAAGTGTTATGATGAGGTCGTAACTATATCGCAACGATGATGGTGAAGACGATGTCGTGGGTATGACGTGGCGATGTTGTGAAGATGTTGTGATGGGATCGAGACTTTGCGGTGATTGTATTGTGATGTTATCGTGATATAAGACACTTCAAAAATCTTGGTTCCTAAAATTATCTAACTACTGCTATGTCTCCAAAGGTTAAGATCAATGAATGTGAGAATTCGTATGGGTGACCAAGTGGTGAACTGCTTGCTTTATGCAGTTTTGTTTATGCACATAATGCTGTACTTTTGGGCTCTACACCATTTGAGCAGCAAACATTGGTCTTAGTTATGGAAGGTAATTGTAAAAAAAGTAGCTCACATTTGAATGCGAAGAAAAACATTTGAAAGAGAGGTAGCCAGAACGGATATAAGAGTTTTAGTGACGGTATAGTGCTGGAAGAAGAGAATAAAATTGTATATCTTGGTAGAGCTTTAAGTGGGGTGAAAGGTACACTGCGAATGTAAAAAAAAGTTTAAGTTTGCAAGTTTTGAGTCTGGATAAGAGACTCAGTTTGCATGAAGTTGAAATTTGCTGCAATGAAAGTTGCTGCATGTAAGGGAGAATTGGGTATGTCAATACATAGAAGTAGAATAAATGCCGCCAAATTGAGAACACTACGGAAAATCTGTGCCATAACGCTCGCTGATCGCATTCGCAGTAGTGAAATCTGAGAAAAAGTGGGATTGAAAGAAAGAGTTGATAAAATAATAAGAAAAACATGCTCCGTTGGTTCGATCTTGTGGCAATAATGATAAGACATAAAAAAAATGAATGTGGTGTCTAGAGGCTCCGAAACAGACTTTTTTTTATGATATTAGAAGGCAAACATGCAGACGGATTTCCTGATGGTAAGAAATTCACGCCGCCTAGAGACACCAAAGGTGGTAATGGTGCGTTGCCAACCTGAGGCCGGGATATTAGGCCTCGAGCAAAAGTAAGTATACCGGCTACCTTACCCTCCGAACTATAAGAAGATTAGAATGTGGAGGAAGTGGAAATGGAGAATACAATGATTGTGATATTTTTCACTTGATAGTCACTGCCTACCCTGTAAGGGACTTAGTGTGAAGATATGTTTGTATGTATGTGTATGTACTATTTTAACTAAAATCTACTAATGTTATAAATAATACAGACGATGAGTTGTTTTGTGTAAACATGAATATAATGATAAAATCTGCTGAACTCCCATAACATTTCGTCATTGTCAAATGGCAAAGGGACGCTATATAGCGTTTCAACAAACCCACGAGTATGAAGTATAAATATTACCTCAACCTCAACGAACAATAGATTAAATACGTGTGCCCTGAAAACAGGCTGAAAAGTTATATAATAAATCTTAGGGACAATCGTCCCCCATTTATAGCTCATTTATAAAGATTATAGCTTAAATATTATTGGTACGTTGTTATCTTGTAACCTGTATCTAAGGCCACGTGTGCAAATAAAACAAGCAAGACAAGGGTACTTTCAAGCCTAAAACATAAAAATGGTAAATACATTAGTTATGGCAGCAGGGATATGTAAGACTGTGGCAACAGTCCTGCCGAGCCTCTGCACAGCAAGCTCTCTACCACCTAGTTGGCTGGACCCACTGGCTTAATTTAACTTGTCAGTTGGCCCAAAGAAGTGACCGATAAAGATAGGTATTCAAAGTTCCAACTAGCCAGACTAGGTAGTAGAGTGGTGTACAAAATTGTTGCGGTGCGTTCTTAATCTACTTATATAACTGTTGATCGCAGTATCAAGCCAGTGCAAACGTTCGCCAACCCCACTTTAAGCCCCAAATTAAACCTTCAAATTGTGATTTAGAGACTTTACCACTGAAAGAGTTAAATAGGAATTATAATTTCGCATTAATGTACTTAATGTAGTCTATACTCAACTTAAAAATGATGTACAAAATTATCTTAAAATAAAAAAAAACAGTAGCAGTCGTGGGACTGCCGAAAGAAGTGAAAACGGAACTATTAAGTTGAGAGTAATTAAAACTATATGCAAAAATTATATGAAATTTATAAAAGCGTCCAACGCGCACATAATACAGTCAGAAATAGTCGATGTATTAGTGTATACGTGCACAAAGGCTTCTGCGCGTGCTGTCTGTCTGTCAGTCTGGCTCTCCATAGCTATAGATATACTATTATCATTAGCATGTCGGTGACGCGAACCGAGGATTTTACCCTCTACCAAAACGCTCAACGCGCCTAAAGAAGTTTTCACTTCAAAAAACTTCATGTTGTTCTCGGATTTCATTATTAAAGAATATAAGTCAAATACTTGCAATATTTTCCATAGTGTACAAGCGGCAAGCGTCGTTTTTAATAGAGTTCAAAAAAACGAGGAGATTCTCAATTCGGCTGGTATTTTTTTATGTACACCGATTTCGACGTGGTTTCTTAACGGATTTACGCAATTCTTTTTTTGTTTGATGCGAAATAGTTTCTAATTAGTCCCATAAAAAATGATTCAGGTTGGCCCCTTAGTTTTTATTTCATGAGCATTTTTTATCTACTTTCACCTATCCCAATGTCTTTTTTTATTAAATTAAATCATATCAGCAGTAAAGTAAAAAGTATTAAGTAACAATGACTACGTTAAAAAACGACTTCAAAACTTAAAAGTAAACAATTATAAATATTAAATATAAATTATATACTACCTATTACTTGTATGTGCCGTTTATTAAAAGGGCTGAAGTCGGTGCCAAGCCAATTCAATTCTTACTTATTTATATTATTATTAGTTTTAGGCTTGGCACCGACTTCAAACCTAGTAGGTAGTAAATGCCACATATAAATGATAACTAGAGTATAATTAATATTTTTTTTTTACTTTTGAAGTCTGTTTTTTTTATTATAACTTACACTTTGATAACTCGCTGGTTTGCTACCGGCTTCACCTACTTCTAACGCTACTACAACAGTGGTCGTCTCTACAAAATGACTGTCAAATTTGATTTTTATTAGATGACATATCTTTATTCCAATTATTTTTATTTTAAATACATATAATACTCAATAATTAATTTATTTGAAGAAAACTTTGTACATTTCTTTAGTCAGAAAATGACAGTGACGGAGTTTTCCCCGTGTTGATCCGGGTCTCCTTTGAAGAATAGAATAGACCATCAGAAAGATCCTGCACAACAGCTCGTAAAAGGTAAAAAAGATAAAATATGTCTTTACCAACAAGACAACTGGTGGTAGAGTGCTGTCCTGCAACTCATTTAGGTAGGGATCCACCGACTTACTTATTCCTGGCGTCATAATGATAGTGTCCTGTTCCTGTCTGGAAGGTAGAGTAGCCAATAAGCTTGCCCAATATTGGCCTAACATCCCCGCCAAAAGACAGCGACGCAACTAAAACATTAATGGTGTCTAGAGGTTATGTTTATCTCTTACCATCAGGAAAGCTGTGTGCTTCGTCGCTATCTATATATATAAAAGAAAGTGGTGTTAGTTACACTATTTATAACTCAAGAACGGCTACACCGATTATGCTGGAAATGGTACGGAGGTAACTTAAAACAGGGAAAAGGACATAGGATACTTTTTATCCTGCTCAATTGTGAGGAAACTGGGAAAAACAACATTTTAATTTTTCCCATACAAACTGAACGGGCGGAACGAAGTTCGCGGGAACAGCTAGTTTTATTATAAAAAAAAGGAAGAAGCGCAAACAGCTAAAGTTTTTAATATTTTTTCATTTAAAAATGTTAATTCAACTATGTCATAAATTATTCCCCGCTGTTATAGAACAGACTGACTATATGACTATAGAGTCATATAGTCAGTGTTGTCAATTTATTAGTTGAGGTCATAAAAATATATCACAACTGGAGATTACAATCCTTCCAAAGACCTGAAGTCAATTTCCAAAGATGGTTGACTCTCACTAAATTTTTATTTTACCTTTGTAATTGACGTCAACAGACTCTCTGAGAGGTCGGTCAGTTAGAGTGAATATCTCTCTCTCTCTCTAATTTATTGACTTCTCTTTTCAAAATAAAAGGAAGTGACTCTCTTATTTGCCGACCTCTCTTCTGAGAGTTCTGCAAATTCGAGGGAGTCTCTAATTTCCCGACCTCTCATAGAGAGTCTTTTGCGGTCAATTAACAAAGTCAAAACAAAAAAGAAGCCGGTAAATTAGAGAGAGTCAGCAATATTCGGATATTGCCATGTCTTTGTTATGAGCGTAATCCCGAGTATTAACATTGATTTATACCTAGTTAAGATCTTATTAAAACATATTTAAAACATCAAAATCATAAACGTCGAACTTAACCGTAATTAAAATATTCAAATTCTGATCATTGCATTGGATGAATAACCTTATTAAATGGATATAATAAATAATACACGCTTTGGAAGATATTATCTCCTCATCGCCACGTATTGTGTTAACATAAATCTCAATGGCATATTTTATAATGAATTACACTTTGGCGTTCGGTAATTAAAACTGTTATTCAAAACCACTCCTTGTTATGCAGCGCTGCAGCGCATTATCGTCATTCTAGAACGTCCTTCCCGCGTTTATTAGCGCATGCGTCGTGTGTGTCCCATCCCTTTCTCGCGAATTGCGCGGCAGTCTGTACTGCGCACTAAGCCGCGATACTCGAACGCGGCACTAACGATGATTGCCGATTTGCCATCGCGGGCTGTGGAACATCCCTACACGCAACAGCGTGGCTTGACGGCTAGCCACGCGTCGCGAGAACCAACAAACGGTACTACTGTTTGTTTTTGTTAATGTTATGACGTAGTGAATACCCTATCAACTCATTAGGTGTCAAATACATCTATTGTATCATAGGCACTGAGTTTAAAGTCGACCTTGTGAAGTCCTTTTACAAAAGTTGCATTATACAATCGGTCAAAAGATTCCGGTTGTGTATTAAAGAATACACAAATCACTTACTACGGTGTACGTTCATTCATTGTATCCCAAGAGGTGTAGATCAGGTATTGGATCTTGAGCATAGGGTGTGAAAAGGTCGTAAAAGACCGGAACAGGTCGTAAGGGACTCCAAAGCAGTGCCCATCTTGAGACTTGTTGCGTTCTCGTAGTGATGTTTACGTCCGTATTCTGAAGATTTACTCGTATGTAAAATGAATCACAACCACGATACGAAACAGCTAATATCGTGAATCATGAAGATATATGGGTTGCTTACTTTATTGTCAGGTGCCCTTTTATGTTTTACACTTCATTATTTATCTATGTTTGGCCTGATTAACAACAGGTGAAGAATAGAGATGGTCATTATTCTTGTAATCGATAGATTAATAATAATGATCGAAGTTCGAGCCCACTTTTACTAGAGAGGTGGTAATGGCTTGCACTATTACTTTCCTGGATTAGAAACTGGAGAATCCGGGCAGGGATCCACCGGTTTATCTATTCCTGCCGCCATAACGACTCTGTCATATTGTGATCTGGAGGGTAGGGTTGGCGGTAGACTTGTACTATAAGCATTTCAGATTAGACAGCGATTCTTCTGTAACATCTATGGTCTTATCTCTTGCCGTTGTGAAAGCATTGTGCTTATTCGTTGACCTCTAACATGTAATAGTACAAACTCTTGACCTTTCTTATCGCTACAAGTTAAATTTTCGTCATTGTCGTGTTTCATTTAATTAGGATTGATGATGAACTTTTTTACAAAACTCACTGAGGCATCAAGCTGGATACACACTATGGGACGCGCCTGACGGACGCGACTGACACCCGCGACTTACAGGGTCTTTCTAGTCTAGATGATAAAAGTAAACTGCGCCGTGCAAACTGTCGGACTTAAATCGCGGACGTGATCCTGAGCGTTCGGATGTCCAAAAGATATCTGGCGCGCTGGATGTTTATATCAGTTGAAAGCGTCCGCAGACGGCAAGTTCACACTTATACTCTTAAGTAGCGGCTGTAAGTCGCGTCCGTAAGCCACGACTGATAATATGTTTCAAGCTTCCGTTGTACGTTGTTGTAAACGAATAAAACCGAAAATTGGATGTATGGCGGGCTACATTTCTATTCTCTTCGTAAATTCTGAGGCTTGTTTAGGTTATCTATTATAACCTAAACACACACGCAGGCACACATACACATACATGAATAGTCACGTACCCTTAACATACTCCTATGTATATGTAAGATAATATGTAACGGATGTACTTTTATCAGAACTAGAGTTTGAATCAAAGTCGGAGGTAGTCATATAAGGGTACTAAAGAGATATGTTTTATTTAATAGGAATGAAAACAATTATAGACAATTTGAAAGTAATAGATAGTTTCATAAGTCTTATTTAATATAATAAAACAAATTTACAGTTAATGAAAAAAGCTGCTGAAATTGACATGTTTATGTCTGAAGAAGTAATAACTCTTACAGCACAGCTAACTGTTTTGTAAGAGTCGGTGTGTATTTTGTATTAATATCTAACTCTTAGTGCAAACAAATAATATTCCAATAATTACAATTACAAAAAAAAACTCATACGAGCACACACTTATCTATGATTAGTTGTTGTTGAACGCGACTTCATACACATGTTGAACGGTTTTTGTGGTTATTGAAGATTTTAAGGTAAACTTAATTTTGATGGAGGCCTAACATCCCGGCTTCAGGTTGGCAACGCACCATTACAAGTCACACGCTTTGGTGTCTCTAGGCGGTGTGAATTTTATACCATCAGGAAATCCGTCTGCTTGTTTGCTTTCCAGTATCATAAAAAAGTAAAAGGTATTACATGTTGACCAGGTCTATAGGCTACCACCACACAACATTTGGAAATATCCATTCTTACGGAACGAAACGGAACAGATCTTTTGCTTGAAAAGTAAACAAACAAACAGACAAACCGACAATTTTTTTAACCCTCGTTTCGGCTTCTGGATCCTAAATAGGCTATAATTGTTTTAAAAGTATTTCATTTTTATTTAGATACTTAATATGAATTTGAATTTAGATAATATGTTACTGATTTATTATGATGTACAGATTTCTCTGCCATACGTGTCACGAACCAATCTAACTATTCACTTTCGCTCCTTGTTGATGACGCACCAATCACAACAGTCGATTTCACTCTTTGTTCATTTAAGTTTGTCAAAATAACATCCAATACTTAACAAATGAAAGGAATAGTTTTTTCTCTAGTTGACCGACGTCGGTCGAGTGGCTAGCGTACTCGCCTAACTACAATAACCAAACGCGAGATTCGGGTTCGATTCCCGACGGGGGCAAGCATTTGTGTGATGAACATTTAGATGTCTGCATTTCCGGGTCTGGGTATTTATTAAATTTGTTCTGGTATCTACGTATTTCTAAGTATTAGAATTTTTGACTAACACCCATAACCAAGCATATACTTTGGGGTTAGATTCAATTTGTGTAACTTTTCCAAAAATATTTATTTATTTGGGCATCATAATCCTGCTAAAAAGTCTAAAAGAAATAAAAATTAGCTTTAGTAACATATTATAATATGTTAATTGATAACAAGCGTTAGGCTTTTATAGTTTACTACTTTTCTCATTTTCTGCCACAATCGTGCCTTAACGACGATAAAGTTTGTTCTCGCCTGTAGATGCTAAAGATGTTAATGATACGTTATCAACTCCACTCTCCCTTCTCAACCAGAAAACGGTAATGACAAGCACTGGCTTAGTAATACCTTTTTTCGAAGTGGGTAAAAAATACAGAGTTACTGTTAGTGTAAGAGTCTATCGAGTCGCTTTACTAAACCTGAATTGTCTCCACAAACTCAATCGTATGAGAGTCGCTGAGGACATGCTAGAACGAGTCAATTCCGACCCAATATTTGCGAAGAGCATTCATTGTCACTGGTGAAATCGAAAAAACACGCCAAACTCGTAGAAAATTCATGTTTTCTTGACTATCGCGGTATGACTTTGACTATCAGCAAGATGAAGTGGCAATGGGCAGGCCACATTGCTCGTAGAACCGAAAACCGATGGGGAAGATCTCGAGTGGCGGCCCCGCACCGGAGGACATAGTGTTGGACGACCTCCCACCCGGTGGACTGATGATCTGGTCAAAGTCGCGAGGAGTCGCTGGTTACAAGCGGCTGGTGACCGTGACTTGTGACGCTCTTTGGCGGAGGCCTATGTCCAACATTGGACGTCCTCCGGCTGATGATGATGATGGTGACGATGATCGCAGTATGCGGCATTTAGGAGTCAAATTCAACGGGAAAGGCCAGATTTTTGTAAATTTTTTTTTAATTTTTTACAAGGATAATACGCCTTCGACGCCTTATTTTGTCCACAATTTGTGAACGAATTTTTGACGAAATATGTATGACTGTATTCACCAAAAGAGGCTCCAGCCAACTTCTTTTTCTAAATGCTTTTATGATTGGATTATTCCTTGGCGTAAGTGTATCATTTCTGAAGGAGCATACTTTGAAGGTGATAAAATAAACTCTGATAAATAACAAACAGTTTGTGTAATATTGATCTTTTCCCGGTACTTTCTTGATAGAGCAGCGTGTAGAATACTATATATATGGAAGACCCAGAGCAACACGGGAAAATTTTTAATTTTAGCTCATGTAGTTGGTACATCCATGTAAAAGTTTCAGTGTTTATTTTCACTTCCCTTACTGTTTCACTACGTTAAAACAGCGTTTTTGACCTTTAGGATTGTTGAAAGTCCTAAGGGTCAGAAGCGATTGGGTTATCTCCATTCTAAAGTTGATTTGAGCTCAGACTCTTCAATGTTCTGACTTTCCTAGTATTTAAACTAATCAAAATCGATTTTCTGAGAAAATGCTATTCGAATAATGAGAACTAAATAGTTTATTATCATATCAGACAAGGATCTTACTAGAGAGGTTGTGTACTCAAACGAATAAAAACCGATTTTCCGAGAAAATAATATTTGATCAATGAGAGCTATGAGATATATGTATTCGATTAAATAATTATGTGCTTATGTCTATTCAAATTCCGTCACGATTGATAAGTACAAGTACATTGGTGTAGTTTAACAACACATTTAAACATAAAAATAAACAAACGTCTACTTGAACTTGTACAAAGTATTTAAAAAATTATAGGGAAATAAAAAACTCAACTTTTAGTCAAATCAGTTATTCAGAATCCGAACCGGAACGCTGTTAGATAGTTCTAAACATGTATATTTGCCATAAGAAACGATTTTTCTTATTTTAATAATCTAATTTAAGGGAAAATAAAGTTTTAAATTATGTGGAAATATCTTATATTCGAAAATATCTTAAGACATATTAAACCAATTGCTCTTCGTAAGCCTCGCTAAAACTCGAGAACGGCTGAACTGATTTGGCTAATTTCGGTTTTGAATTATTTGTTTAAGTCTAGGGAAGGTGTAAGAGATAAGGAAAAAGAAAAAACGGCGAGGACAGTAGGAAAAACAACATTTTAATTATTCCCATGCAAACTGGACCGGTGGAACGAAGTTGGCCGGGACAGCCAATAGTCCAATTAAAATTTACATCAAGTTACCAGATTTAGTCAAAATTAGTCACTAGTTGTTTGAAAAAGTCGTGTGAGGGTAAAGAGGTGACCTTCTTGCTCAAGATTTTTTTGGGTCGTTTTATTGAGATTGGTTGAGAACGAGAAAATACACGATACACAAGTTTCTTCATTAAAACTACAACCATGTTTTCTCTCGATGGCGCCAAAACTCTTCAATTAGTTTAAAATGTCAATATCAAGATCATTTCATTATAATACAATCGATTAAAACGCACATTAAAACGCATTAAATTACTGCTATTTACAATCAATACAACTTTTTACAATCGAAATAACCGTATATCGAATTTTCGATTGTTTTGGCCATCTCTAGCAGCGTCGGTAAGGTCATGGAGGTCGTCCCGTCCTTACGTTACAGGCGTCCCGATCTACGTCATAGCTTATAAACCAGCCATATTATGTACTGGTTATATTCGTTACAAATGAAATTGCATAACTAAAGTACATGTGTACTGGATGGTGGAGTACTGAGCGACAGTTCGACCGGCATTTAACTATTGTCTTACCTATTATGATAGTATTTTCAGTGCTTGCTATTATCGTGGTGCGTGTTGGAGGATATATCTAACTTGCACACTTAACCCATGATTCCTGTTATAAGATGACAACGCATCATTAACATCTATGGTGTCATAGGTCAAGATTGTGTCTTATTATCAGACAGACAGACAGCCTGTTCGCAGTCCTATAATGCATAAAAATATAAAATCTACAAACTAAATAAAATGGAATAAGTTTTTGTCGACATTTTTTCGCAGTTTATGTGCTCGTAGTACATTAGCTTATATCTAATCAAGTTGCGTAATACTTTCTGTTGTATCTGTTTTATAAAGACGATGTCAACTTAAATCTTAGACAAATAATTTTGTCTATGTTTATTAATAAGGCAGCGTTTACACTATCGGCTTCCTTAGCAAATACAAACACACTTTGCATAAACACACTTAATGACTGTTTATGACGTTTGTAGACATTCCAAATAACTCATAATGCTAATTATATACCTTTTTGGGAATGATTATTGGTGTCTTATTATTTACTTAATTTTGCTCTTGTCTAGATATACTATAGCATAATATCGTAGGAAGATATTATCGTCTTATGTAATCCTACTCCCGTTGCCAATTTGACGTCAGTGCTCGCCTCTTTTGTATTTTTATCTTGAGGCTAAGGTAGCCGGTAAACATACTTGCTTATCTGAAATTGCGTAACTTGTATCTCACCGTCAAATTGTCAACGCACTTTTAGCTTTAATGTCTAAGTTTATGCTATTTCCTAAAAATGAGAGATCTTATTTGTCTTTCAACTTCAGTGTATATTGTCGGTGAAAAGGCAAAACTAACTAAGTGACAAAAACATCAAAAAATATAATTAAAAAAAAAAACGATGTTTTGCTACTTACTCACTTTTCCTTTCAACCGTCGATGTTTTCAACATCCAATAATACGTTTCACAGTCTCCAGCTAAAATAATAATGGAAACTAAATAAAATACAGTTTGAAGTTCCCTTTGCATCATCGTTTACAAAACACACATTGCATATAACACGGCTAATCGCCATTTGCGACGTTGCGAGACATTTCAAACAACTCGTCATGTTTTTGCCGACCTTTTTAGAGTCCAGTTCACTGCAATGAACATTATACGCGCGAAGCTCGTGCGGTATTTCTTACGAATTTTTGTTCATTCATTAGCAATTTATGTTAATTTCGCCCGTAATACGAATGTTTTCAGTTTTGATAAGGATATATTTGTGGTCAGGTTACAAGAATATTCCACTCGTGTTGACAACATAACTAGGTAAATCTGGGTAAAGACAATAACTAAGGCCGGCACAAAAAAAATTACTTGTGACTCGTATTCGTGCGGTTTTTTTTTACTTTTATTTCTCTTATAAAATCACAGCCTGCACTATAAGGCCTGTTCATACTTACCATTATCAACCTACTTTGACGCCACGTGATCGGGTGCTACTTTGTAATAAAATTAATAGTAGTAATAGTAATAGTAATAGTAAAGTTTACACTGGTCACATTTTACTATCATTGTCAACGACTTGGACAAGATTGACCATTCCACAACCACAAGCAATGCAATAATGTCCGATCTTCAAATTAATTTAGTTAAGGCATGTTTCATTTGCGACAGCCGGGGTCAAACAGACAATTGTCTGAACTCGTAAACACACACATTTTACGCAAATAAATGATTGATTGAGGGAACGTATTGTTATCATAGCCACTAGCAACAAGGAACGCAACCACATTTTTTTTAGGTACCACAACGCTATGGTAGAAAACTTTTGGAACACTGTTCGTATGTCACCACTGTTTGACCGCTTCCTCGCTGCGATATGGTGTGGTTGTGAGACGTGTGTAACCAGCCTAAAATAAATAGAGCTGTTATGAATGAGAAAATTTATAAATTATTTAGCTTAAGAAAATTTCCTAGTAATGTTGTTTATATATAGATAAATACTTTTAAAATTAACTATTGAATGTAGACCACGATCATTCCACTGAAGCCGACTGAATACTTTCAGGAAATTAAAATGTGCCGCTGTCCTCTTTAAAAATTTATGTTGTAGTTAGCGAATGTAGTTCTTTTTATTGATAACTTGTATTATTACATATTTTTAATACATTAAGTTTTTTCAACTCAATAAAAAAGGGTAAATTATGGAATATAACTTGTACACTTCTTTGTAAATTTAACACTTTTCACCGACTTTAAAATGGAAAAGTTTCTCAATACGACTACATGTTTTTTTATTAGGAAAATAACGAACAGATTTTAAAGGTTATTTTTCGAAATTTATGTTATGAGTCCAAGGTGGTTCCGTATAACTAAACCAAGATCTAACAAACGGACTAGTTTTAGAACCAGCCCAAAAAGGGCGTCTTACGCGCGTAGCTACTCGCGCTTAGAAATTTCCATTGTCCAGATACTACGAATGTAGCATCGCAGAGAGGGACTACCTGCCTGTTGATTCGCATATAGCAGTTTTGTTGTGACTTGCTTATCTTAGATGGAAACGTCTTAAACTAAGAGAAATGACGCAACATTCAAGTTTTTTGTAGCTGAAGTATCTAGTGAACGCGTAAATGTTAACGCGGGGATAACTACGCGCGCGTAAAACGTCCTTGCTGGACAGACCCTTAATTTTCTTTAAATTTTCATATACTTCGACTTAGTATATACACAAGGCGGATATTAATAAAATCATCGATTTCAATTCGAGTCATCTGCTTTTTGAAAAGAGAGTTACACCACGACGTTGTCTTAAAAGTTTTTTCACTTTTTCTTCCATTCCGCAACGTTTTCAATATTTAGCATGTCGTAATGGTAATAAAATACGTGGGGTCTATATAAATATAGATATAATGTTGTCGAACCAACCACAGAGTAGTATTTAAATTTTAAACAGAATACAACAATGGCGGGTGCTACTGTTATCATGACAGGAACATGTAAGGCGTTGGATACCAATTTATGTACCGTCGCAAAACTGTATCATCTTATAAAAGGTCTCAGATGTTATGAAATATATATCTTGTGGTTTATTTTATTATTTTCATTTAGCTATGTGATACATTGTTTAAAATGGAATTTTGACCACCTCGTTGGCCGAGGGGCTAACGCACACGCTTAACTACATCGACCAAAACACGAGGCTCGGGTTCGATTCCCGACGGGGCAGGCATTTGTGTGACGAACATTTAGATGTCTGCATTTCCGGGTCTGGGTGTTTATTAAAAATATTCTGGTATATATCTATTTAAGTAATTCTACGTATTAGAATCGTTGACTACCACCCATAACACAAGCATATAATTTGCTTACTTTGGGGTTAGATTCAATTCGTGTGAGTTGTCCAGGGATATTTATTTATTTATTTATTTATTTATTTATACTACTTAATGGAGATTAGACTGTTCTAATTTACAGTGATGACGACGAGTGAATCTTTATTCAGAAAGTAAATTGAAATTGACAAATAATTCTATTATATTATGCCTTTATATATAAATACGTGATGCCAAGAAGACTTTGCATCCCTTTTTACGAAAATTGCGGGTATACAGGAGCATAAAATTTGGTAGGTACTCCTGTATTTTATGTGTACGAGAAGTAAAGAACCCTAATATTTTTCAACAATAATGCTTATAAGGTACATTAAATCAATAAATAAAACATTGCCCATGCTACCATGCATTTGACACACACAAACAAATATATTGAAGTTGACGGTTAAAGATCACAGATGACGCACTAACTATTCAGGAAACAAAGTAGTTGGTCTTAAGAAATGAGAGGCGTTCTTATCAACAAGGTATTAAAATTTAGATATTAAAATGGTCGAATTTCGACCAATGGGTGACCACTAGTATTATGAATAATACAAAAAAGGTGATAGTACATTCGACACTGTTACGGAATTCTGTTTCGAAACCATTTCGAACGCAGCGAATACGTACATTCTATGGAGTAGTACATACGTAGATCCAACATTTTTCCGTACGGAATTCGATTGGACTTGTATTAGCCAAAATTTTATTTCAAAATTTCCAAACGTGGATAATGGATTGCGGTCCTTACATGAGACCTCTTAATCATGGTATATTATCAAAAAAATCAGTAAGGAATGGATTATGATTAATCATAATCCATTCCTTACTGTCCGACAACAAACTTATCAAAAACAAAAACAACATAATAACCTCTTCCTTTTTGGACTTACATTCAAGCTATGTGCCTTAAGGGGTAGGCATTGAGTATCACGATCCTTGCTGTCCAGCTTCTTCCACATTCATTACTCTTTCCTTTTTGGAGTATTTTGGAGTACGCCGAGGCACAACCAGGGCACCCATGACTCGCTGAAGATACGAAGTCCCACAATGTGATAGGTGGCAAGCCTATCGCCAACCGGGCACATATCCAATCGCGAACAACGTTTTTTTTTATGAGAGAATTGGAAAACCCAATTTTCTTTTTGTTGCCCGACCCGGGATTCGAACCTCCTTCCTTCGTTTTCCTTCCTATTCCTTTCTAGAGTCGGTTAAAAACGGAGAGTAAGAAATATAACATTAACGCGAGGCCTAAATAACCTTTCCATTTCATTCTACCCTTGAGGTTAAGGAGTCGAGGAAAACATTCAAAAATATCTGTTGAAAAACTTTTATAGCCACAAAATGGACTAACAGTTTGGCACAGAAATTTAACGAGTGTTGTAAAGCCCTCTGGACTGGCCTGAATTTTCCGAAACATCGGCCATTTTCCTTAATTTTGTTTTATTTTCACATTGCTAAGATTTTCAGGTCTGATTTGATTCAATTTCATGTTAATAAATAAAGCATTTTCATGTACGTATGCCTGAAGTGGAACCCACTACTAGAAGACACAAGAGACTCGATTACCTTTAAATCAATGTCGACATTTTCAAAACAAAACTAGGACTATTAACGCATTCTGAAAAAACTGAAACAACTTACAACTCGGTTCGTGAAGCAACAACAAGTATACCTAAAACGACACAATCTTTAAAAGTTTGAAGTATCTATCTTTGTAGTACAGTTCAAAAGAGACACATAACAGTAAGACAAATAAGATGAAAAATATTATCAGCCGCGGCTTACGGATGCCGCTTATAGCCGCGACTAATAAGTGTGCATATACCGTCAGCGGACGTTTACGGCTGACATAAACATCCAGCGCGCCAGATATCTTTCGGACGTCCGAAAGCTTCCGAAAGATCACGTCCGCGACTTACGTCCGATAGTTTGCAAGACACAGTGTACTTTTATTATTTAGATACCCTGTAGGTCGCGGTTATCAACCGCGTCCAATAGTTTATTTCTAGCTTTAGATGGACCGAAAGGCAAATTTAATGCTGTGTCATAGTCCGACCGTCATCAAACGCTAAAATGAGCTCACTCCATAATATGATTACCAGTTATTCAATTTGTGCCATATTTAGTTTAATTGGTTGTTACATTGACTTGAATGTGCAAATCGGCCATTTAAACGTGACTGTCACATTACGAATAAATTCACTGTCTCAATTTTATCACTTAATGTTCTTTTATTGCGTAAAGATTTTGATTTATGTCAATGAAATTGTGGAAGTGTTTTTGCGATATACTTTTAGATGTTTTTATTGTAAACTAGCTGTACCGGCGAACTTCGTCTTGGTTCGGACGTTCGGTGTTTGGAGGAACTCCTTGGAGATACTTTCAACGGAATTAAAATGACATAAATAATTATAAAATGTAGCGTTAAAGTGTACAGTGTTTGCTTAACGAAATGTTTTATTACAGTACTTTGAAAGTTCCTACGTGGGTTAAACATTTCGCATGCTTACAGTAGAAGGGACTTGTTAGTTACAGTCATGAAGTATAACCAAGTGCCGACTGTGGAAACTTTAAATTATATAAAATGAGATGTTACTTAATTCAGTTTTATACTTTAAGAGTACAAACATACATACTTATCTTCACGCCAAGTCCCTTACGAGGTAGGCAGAGAGTATCGAGTGATAGACCTCACGATCCTGACAAACCTGTTTGGCTTCCTACACATTCATTACCCTTTTTATACGAACACGCCGGTTTCGAAGACTCTTGACACCACCTTCGGATAATATCCGAGTTATCTGATCGTGGAATGTCAGTCTTGGTCTCCCCGGTCATCTATATCCGTCCACATTCGCATTGTATATATACTTTAAGAGTGACTTACAAAAACTTGTATAAGATTTGCATTTAAACATAAAAGGCATTTAGCACCATCATTTCTGTTTTATGTTCATGGCTAAGCGTCGCCATATTGTCGCATTTTTGTATTTAATGGAATTTGTGATTCACTTCTTTATCACGTAGAAAAAAAACACTTTCTTGTTCACATCATAAAACAGTACAAAACACTTAACATAAAAGCTCGGTATAGAATAATTAATAACAAAGCTTATTAAATAAATCTTAGTGCTCTGTTTATTTATGGGGAATTTACTTATATCATTTTGAAATATTTAACTAAAAGTTAGCTTCTAACATCGGACTAACTCAATATACATTTGACAGTTTAACCAGTTATTAAACTTAACCTAGGAACGTGCAAGTGACCCTTAGTTATTAAACATAGTTATAAAAGTACTCAAAAAGCTAATCTTTGAAAACGTTTTAAAAACTTTAAGTTAATTTGGATAAAGTTAATGATAATCTGTATCATAATGAGGATCAGGACTGCTCCCGCAAGGATTTGAAAGAAGTAAATGATGGTTATCAGGGCATTAGATTATTGCATGGTATGAGATTACTGCAAGGCACTTATGAGAAGTTTTTCTTGTAAAATTATTAAAAAAGCACATAAAAGCTTTTATTTTGAATTTCAAATTTTATATTATTTTTCCTTTTTTAGCTTCGCAATAAATGACAAACAATCCATACTTACAGATTTTTAAGTCTCTTTCGGAGTAGACAGAGAGTACTTAGAGCCAAGTGTCATACAATTTATACCTGTCTACCTTCCTTAGCAATCATTATGTCTATTTTCATACAAACACCCCTAGTTCGCACACTTCCAAACGATTCATTACATTCTGTATATCTGTTTAGTCAATATTTGTCATAAATCTACCATACATTCCACACTGGAGCTTCCCTCCCTACCTACTTACTTTCTTATTTTGCACCAACACTTACAATACCACTCTCACAAAGCTTTCATATTAAGTAAGTAAAAGTAAGTAAGTATCTTCACGCCCATATCCCCGAAGAGGTAAGCAGAGGCACAACCAGGGAACCCACGACTAGCCGAAGACACTAAGTCCCACAATGCCACAATAGGTGGCAAGCCTATCGCCAACCGGGCACATTTCCAATCCCGAGTAACATTTTTTTTATCAGAAAATTGGAAAAACCCAATTGTCTTTTTGTTGCCCGACCCGGGCATTCATATTGATAAATAAAATATAATTTTGGCACGTGCACGTTATTAGTCGTGACAATGATAAATCCAATTATCAGACATAAGTAAAAAGAGCTAAGCATTTCGTGAACGAGTCCTTCGCCGACCCCCCTAGCAGTTTGGCTTTCAATTTGATGAGTCGAAATTCTGAAGTTAATTAGGCACAGAATATACCCTCGAGCTAACTCTTATCCATACTAAAATAAATGCAAGTATTTTTGTTTGTCATTCTTTCAAAGCCAAAGTCAAAAATCATTTATTCTGTGGCTTTAGCTATTACACTGATTATACATCTTTCAAAATAGCTGATTAGGCGTACATATTTATTATACAAAGTAGCTTCCGCCCGCGAGTCCGTTCGCGCGGATGTCGGTCTTCGCGTGATAAAACTGAAAAATTAAGATTTTTTATTTTTCGTATTTTTCCAGGATAAAAAGTATCCTATTTTATGTCCAGGATAATAAGGTAAAATGGTACTAAGTTTCATCGAGTGAGTTTCATCAGTTAGTTTTCACGTGATGCCTGATTTGGGTTTGGTATCGATCCAGTAACACCTCCTGCTTCACCAATATTTTCAATGTACAGAATTGACCCTTCTACAGATTTATTATAATATGTATAAGATTTGGCTTAACTAGTCGTGGGTGTCCTGATTGTGCCCCTGCCTGCCTCTACGGGGATGTGGGCGTAAACATAATTTTTAATTGCTTTGAAATTGACTAATATCTTAAAAATATAACGTATTTCAATAGTTAATAATACTTACATTTATACCAGTTTTTCATTACATTCAATATTAGAATACTCAATGAGAAGCTATGAAAATATTTTATAGTCCCAATCAAACGCGAAGTCCGCTGACCTCATGTATATTTAGAATGGAATTACTCATACTCGCCAGATATAACATTTGTCTAATTTAATAGGCAAAAATAGTTTTAAGTTTGTGTTTGCTAAATGTAGCGGGGTCTATTACTCGCAAGGGTAGAGTCCATTTATTAGTGCTCTTACATTTATCTTAGGATTTTTTTTATCATATTACAAGGCGAACAAGCAGACAGATTTGCCGATTGTCAGAAATCCGCACCGCCTATAGACATTAAACGTGGTAATGGCGCTTTACCAACCTTAGGCCGGGTGTTAAGCCTAGTGTAAATTTACTAGCTACCTTAGTAAGCTTACTGATTACCTTACCCTCCAAACCGGAACACGTTAATGGCAAGGACTATGACGGCAGCAATAGGTAAGGCGATGGTACCAATTCAGACGAGTCATGTAGTAGTAAGCCTATGCTTGCCTTTTGGGAACTGCCTGGTAGGAAGGCACGTGGTTTTCTGTTTAGGCAAAGTAAAACTGCAAAAACGCTGTCTCAAATTTCACTATCCGTCGCGATAAGATAACTCTATTTCGGAATGCTAATGTTCCCCAAGTGTTGGTCCGGACTCCTTTGCAAAAAAGACCATCTGCCTTTCTGCCAGGCAGCTCGTAAGAGGCGAGCATAGGCTTACCGTCCCTAACACCGTTACATCTGAATAGGTGGTAGAGCTCCGCAGCGACTTGCCCGGATTGGTACTACCGCCTTTCTTATTCCTGCCGTCATGGTTCAATTTGTGTAACTTGTCCAAGGATGTTTATTTATTTATTTGAAAGGTTAGCGTGTACCAAATACCATCCGACCGTCCATGTACCTAGATGATCAAAATAGTTGTTTATAGTTCTGGCCCGAAATGTTTATAAGATTTATTTCGATATTTATTTAAAAAAATATACGTTCTGATACAGCTGACTAATAACATCACGAGGCCCAACCGCCGCGCGTCACGCTTTATATAAATTTTGCTTGTTTATGGTTTTCCATACGAGAGGGAAATAATTTACGCACGCAGACATACATAATTTGTTTCAAAAGAAAATATATCGCCCATATCCCTGAAAAGTAGGCAGAGGTACAACCAGGGCACCCACGGTTAAGAGAAAACACTTAGTCCCACAATAGGTGGCAAGCCTATTGCCAACCGGGCAATTATCTAATCCCAGGCAACGTTACTTTTATAAAAAAAATTAAAATACACATTTTCTAATTTTTTTTCTTGCCCGGCTCAGGAATCGAACCCGGGACTTCAAGAAGTCAAGGCTGACTACCGCTAGACCACATAGGCGTTTATTTAATTAATCTAATCAAAGGTTCAAGCCAGACTCAGAATTGATTAAAAGATTACCTACTCAAGCGGAATTTTCAATCTCCGAGTGTTTGTATAACTTCTTACGTCCCCCTTGACCTAATTACGTATTGAAGTAAACGCTATGGCTATCAAATTAACAGTCTGTTATGTTTGTAATAAACTGTCATATTCTGGTCAGGAAGATATTTTAGCTGGTAGACTTGCATATAAGGGCACCTTGGTCGCAGGACAGCAACGTGCCTGTAACATCCTAAGACCCCTGTGACAAGACAAGCGTCCCACCTATAACATCTATTGTGTAAAGACAACTACGGTCTATACAGACTACCGTTGACTCTAACCACCATGAGAGAATAGGTGTGTCCGATGTGTTACTTTGAAAAATAGGAAGGTTTTATGTACTGCTCTTATATGTTTATGTATGTTAATCGATTTTTCTTTCATTGTTGAATTGATTTAAATATTTTTTTCATTCGAAAGAGCGTAACTCCCGAAGGTCCCATTTCCCACTAAGTTTGGATCAGATAGTGGAATACTAAGGAAATTAGGAAAACGTGGCTTATTAATTCAATTCAAAATCGGTTTTATGCAGTTTTACTGTTTATGGTTTTTGTGATTGTAATATTTTGTCATTGTTAATTTATTTTATATTTGAGGATAATTACAATCATTATTAGAATTAGGTGTAATTTTGTTATTGCTGCTGCAGTCTAGTGGTTCGGTGCTAACGTTGACTTCATAAGTTCTTAGGTTCGATTCCAAAATCAAGCAAATCAAAACATATTTTTTTTAATTTTGTAATAAAAAGCTAAATTTTCAGGATTGATGAATGTCCGGTTGCGATAGGTTTGCTGTCACATTACATACATACAAACATACATATCTTCACGCCAAGTACCTTACGAGGTAGGCAGAGGGTATCGAGTGCCAAACCTCACGATCCTGACAAAACCTGTCTAGATTCCTTTACATTCATTACCCTTTTCATACAAACACGTCGGTTTCGGAGACTCTTAACACCACCCTCGGATAATATTCGATTGATCTGATCGTGGAATAACAGTCTTGGTCTCCCCGACTACCTAAATCCATCCACATTCACATGCTGTCACATTGTGGGACTAAATAACTTTTACTAATGAAATAACCAGCTGTGCTACTAACCAGCTATATTAACCACTTGTCTGCGGCATATACATATAAATACAATACATTTAGACCAAATGTAATTTAACACAAACAAATTTATAAACCTGCTTATTAATTAAGGAGAATCTAAACCCAAACCATACCCACTGGACCTTAACAACCGCCAATTAACTGTTAGCGTTACTAATAGATAATTAGCTTCCGTGTTTCCCAGAAGCTGTAGGTGTTCCAATATCTATTGTGATAAAGCGGTGAGCCGGCGTGGGCGGGGAGGACGCCTACGTGACCCAAACGTCTGTGTCGCTTCGTGGGCAGCTTCTTTTAATAGCACAAAGTTATTTATCTATAACTTCAATAATTCTTAGCATCTTTACGCCCAAGTTCCTTTAATAATAATAATAAACTCTTTATTGTACAACTAAATCACGAAATTGATGCATATTACATTGATAAACAATATTTTATACAAAAGGCGGTTTTATCGCTGACGAGCGATCTCTTCCTAACAACCAACGTTTTGAAGATAAGTACATCAAAATAAGGAGAAGGTACAATATCTATTTACAAATCATAAATCTTTCAAATAATTTATTTAGGAAGTAATCTCACATTTTAAAACAAAAGTGTTAAAATTACATATAAATAAAAGTTAAAACAAAAAATAAAATAAAATTGTATGCACATTAAACAGGTAACTTTACAGGTAGGCAGAGGTACAACCAGGGCACACATGACTAACCGAATACACTGAGTCCCAAAAAGTGATAGGTAACAAGCCTATCGCCAACCGCGCACATATCCAACCCGGGGCAACGTTATTTATTAGAAAATTTAAAATACCAGTTTTCTATTTTTTGTTGCCCGACCCAGGGATCGAACCCGGGACCTCAAGAAGTCAAGCCCAAGGCCAGACCGCTAGATCACAGAATTAGAGGCGATAGTAACGCTATAATTCTCCTTAGAGACTATTTTTTAATGACTAATGTGTTGCCAACCTCGCAGTTTTTACAATTTCACCGGGCTTTACAATAGACAGTTACAGTATATAACAAAGTCGCTTTCCACTGTCTGTCCCTATATATGCTCAGATGTTTAAAACTACACAACGGATTTTGATGGGGTTTTTAACGGAGTGAAACCACTTATCGGATCATGATGTAATTAATATAGGACCGCCTCGAAATTTCGACCTATCTTTTTAAAAATAACCATATAATCGGTTGGCTATCAAGTAACAGCGTAATAAATATACAAAAAACATGCATTTGAATTGAGAACTTTTTGTTTGAGTCGGTTAAAAACTTAAATTATAAGATTGGCCTAGGGTCACTAACACCGTGACATCTGACAAGGGGTAGTGTTTCGCAGCGACTCATCCGGATTGCTACAGCCGCCTTACCTATTCGTGCCGCCATAACGTCATGACGTGTTCCGGTTCGGAGGGTAAGGTAAAGCCGGTAAACCTACTTTTGCTCGAGGCCTAACGTCCCGGCCTCAGGTTGGCAACGCACCATTAACACCTTTGGTGTCTCTAGGCGGCGTGAATTGCTTGCCATCAGGAAATCCGTCTGCTTGTTTGCCTTCCAATATCTTAAAAAGAAAACACAAACTCGGCCTTACCGTCAAGTCAGCAAACTTTTTCAGGCAAGCGTATAGTAGGTACGGCATCAAGATTCAGATGTAGAATGAGCTTTTATTTTGCTAATGCCGCGTAAGACATCTAACTGTTGTGGCAAGAAGACTTCCAAATGACACGGATATGGCATTTGGTGTGAAATTAGAAAAATAAAAGCTTATTATACGTCACTTATAGTAGACTTTTGCAAAGTAACCCTTGATTTAATAATATATGCAACAAGATTCACTGAGAAAACATTAAAAATTGCACCTTACACTAGATATAATAATTTACCCTAAAAGATTCTTTCCCAGAAGTTAGTTTTAAATACAGGTATGCAGTAAAGACAAAGTAAAGAGTACAATCGAACCCAATTATTTATATAGAAAGCAGGGCTTGAAACCGGTACCAAAATACCGGTATTTTACCGGTATTTAGCGGTTCTTTCCATTTCGATACCTGGATACCGGTTCCAAAGTGAGTACCGGTACTCCGTATACCGGTATCGATCTGATACCGGTACCGAGCAAATACCGGTATTTATACCGATAAATACCGGTATTGAATAAAGGTTCCAACCCGTTACAAATGAGTGCGACGTTGCCAATTTTATTCTTTTTATAGTAACTTGTCTTTATTACAATCTAGTGTCTCACTCTAACGTGTTACGTAATAAATCGTCACGTGAATACCGGTATTTCTTAAGCAGTACCGGTATAAAACCGTTAAACCAAAAGTACCGGTACTAAATCGAATACCGGTACTAACAGTACCGGTATCATCTTCGGAACCGGTATCGCACCAAGGTCGATAGTACCGGTTCTCAAAAATACCGGTATTTCAAGCCCTGATAGAAAGTGACGCCTTAAGAACTTTCTTGAAAATATTAATATTTTCTGGATACATCCATACTAATTCCGTACTAATATTCGATATTTAATATAATAAATGCGATAGTCTATCTGTTTGTTGGTTTTTCACTGCTAAACCGCTAAACTGATTTTGATGTGAAATAAAAATATATTGATTTAATTTAAAACTAAAGGTATAGATAAAGCATATAGATAAAGTTCCGAGTTCAAACATAGACATTTTTAATTAAAATTCAAAGTGCTATAAAAGGGGTAAACTTTTGTATGAAAATCTTAACAATACGCTGACGAAGTGGCGGGCAAACAGCTAGAAAGAAAGAAGAAAGAAAGAAAATTATTTATTTGCGGAATATGTGTGAATGAAATGTTACCAAAATATTTAAATATATATAAACATATCCTACCATATTTTGGTTTGCAAATATTTTAATATTAATAAAAAAAATATTATTTAATTACATACAATTTAACTTTTAAGTCAATTATTTATATTTATAACTAGTTAAATTACTTGTGAAATGAAAAACGAAATTTATTTATTTGCTGAAAATGTATGTTAAAATCTGTTACAAAAGATATTTGTTAATACCAACATTCCTACCACGTTGTGGTGTGCAAATATCTTTAAAATTATACAAATTTATTTTTTAAGATTTATAATATATCGTGTTTTAATATTTGAACAAAAATTTAAAATATAATTAGGTTTTACCCTAACTACCATAAGCTACCACCGTTTCTAAGCTTAGACAGTCAGGAGTTTATTATATACATAAAAGTTTCGCGCCAAATATATGAGCCAGGTAAAAATACATTATAAACTAGTTCTAATGTAACATAAAAACAAAAAAATGTAATCTGAAATGTAGTGTGGGCGGTGGACGTCAGCCGCCCCCGCGTCCCCCTGCACCGAAGGGGCGTGGAGATATGGATACACTCCTAATAAATGAAAATCTCAGCATTTCAAAAGTAATAGCGGTGAAGCTATTTATATAACTCTGTATACTCCTTTATAAAATCATATTGGTTTAAAAGCTGAGTTCTATTTTAGTAATAGCTGGATGTTTTATTTACAAAAGTATCTTCACGCCCATATCCCATAGTAGGTAGGCAGAGGCATAACCAGGGCACCCACTACTAGCCAAAGACACTAAACCCCACAATGTGATAGGTGGCAAGCCTATCGTCTACCGGGCACATATCCAATTCCAAACAACATTTTTTTATAAGAAAATTGGAAAAACTAAATTTTCTTTTTGTTGCCCGACCCGGAAAACGAACCCGAGTCCTCGTGCATTCAAGTCCAACACCTGGACTGCTACACGACAGAGGCGTAATTGAAAATATATATTTTCTAGTTTCTTTCAGAAATTCCTGGGAATCAAACCCAGGACCTCAAGAAGTCAAGTCCACCGCCGGTTTATGTTTACAAAAACTCACAATATGAAGATTGGGTTTGAATCTAAATTGCACTAAATGGGTGTTTAGATTTAGATACTCCTAATATAGGAGTCTGTCATTTTTTGGCGAAGGATGTGACAAACCCATTGCCCGGTAATGCACAAATGAAGTATTTTTAAATGAAGAAACACTTGTACTGTTTTACGTAACACTTACAATTTACTACTCGCTTATAACAGACTCATAAGGGCTAAAACTTAAACTAAGTTGAAGTTAAAGATTTAGCCCTGATGATCCTGTATAAACGAAACCGGTAGGCTATTTATAAAATAATAAAACAATTATAAATGATACGTTAAATAGTACAAGTGTTTCTTTATTTAAAAATATGAATATTTGGAAGTTTTACCAAGGGCCGACGATGGAAATATCAAGCAGAGAGTAATTAAGTGATTAAGTTTACTATATTATGTTATCAACGACTCAGGCGAGGTTGGTGGTAGAATTTTTTGTGTCATAAATAGCGAACAAGCCGGTAGCTCACCAGATGGTATGCACAACCAGCTCTTATCGACACCATAGATGTAAGTAGTGTAGCGCACTAATTGATTGAATAATAATAATGATGATGAATAATGATATGATACTTAACTTATGGTCGATTTTATTCAATATCCTATAAATATTATAAATTCGAAACTTTGTATATTTTATTTGTTACTTCTTATCGCAAAAAAGAATGAACCGATTTTCATAAAATTTGGCACATACAGAGAGAGTTAGTTGGGTTAACACATAGAAAAGTTTTTACTCCGAAAAAGGTTTCTTTGGGACCAATGACCAAGTGAGAATCGCCGCGGGCACTAGCTAGTTTTTCATAAATTCGTCAGTTTCTTTATAAACAAGAACTATAAAGAATAAATAATAGCTACAAGTTTTAAGTCTAACTTGATTTGAGGTTCTATAAAGGATAAATAATAACTACAAGTTATAAGTCCAACTTGCCTTGAAGTTCTATAAAGGATAAACAATAATTACGAGTAAAAGTTATAAGTCTAACTTACCTTGAATTTCTATAACGGATAAAAAATAACTATAAATTGTAATTGCAAAACTTGCTTTGAAGTTCTATAAAGGATAAATAATAACTACAAGTTATAAGTCTAACTTGCTTTGAAGTTCTATACAGGATAAATAATAACTACAAGTTATAAGTCTAACTTGCTTTGAAGTTCAATAAAGGTTAAATAATAACTACAAATTATAAGTCTAACTTCCTTAAAAGTTCTAGAAAGGATAAAACATAATAACTACGAGTTGTAAGTCTAACTTGCTTTGAAGTTAAATCAATTTGTGTCCGAAATTTAAACAAATTATTATTTCAATAAAGGATAAAAATAGTGAAAAATGTCTACAATGTAATATGAAACAAACGAAACATCTCACTCTTTACTTAAACAAAAGCTATAAAAACAAACAGCACTAACCAGAATAAACGAAAGCTGGGCCGAGAGGCGAAAACATTGGGATTCCCTATGGCGGACGCTTGCGGTCAATAACTTAAGCTATTTTAAAGCAGATTACGAAAGATAACAAAAAACTTTTTGGCTTTCCTTTCGGATAGAAAGATTATATTTTCTGTTTGTTTATTCGAAATAAGTTTAACGTATAAAAGGGTTACACGATTTGTGTGAATATATCGCATTTTATATTTATTACTTTAAAAAAAGTAAAAGAATCTTCACGCTCATATCTCCGAAGAGTTAGGCAGAGGCACAATCAGGGCACCCACTACTAGCCGAAGGCACTAAGTCCCACTATGTTATCACCTATCGGTGGCAAGCCAACCGTTCGCATATCCCATCCCAAGCAACATTTTTTTTAATTAGAAATTTGGAAAACCCAAATTTTCTTTTTGTTGCCCGGCCCGGGATTTGAACCCGGGACCTCATGCAGTCAAGTCCAACGCCTGAACCGCTAGATCACAGAGGCGACATTGTTACATTTTATAGCATATTGTGGTGATAGTTTAAAGTTGTTGTATCTAAGGGCTCCCACCCACGACTGACAATAATTGGTAACCGATTTTAACCATATTTTTATATTACAACGTAACCGCAAGTTACAACGCGACTAGTACTACAGCACCGCGAAAACCGTTTAGGATTATCGTCGATTTCCATGTTTGTGTGAGTGTTCCATTTTCGAACGTTACTAGGAAGTTTCTATACCTACTAGTGTTATTTGAATATCTACCTTCACTGAGGACTAACAACCCTCTATTAGTTGTAGTATTAACTCTTGCCTTGAGCTCCACATTTCTTTCCAACAAGAATATAAATGAATAATGTATTTTGTGACACGCATTACATTTAACAAGCAAACTGACATTTAGAAAGTACAACAAATGCCACAATCAAATAATAAAGTAGCTCTGAGGAGCGACAGCGATAAATTGGCTATAAATAAATCATATGAAAGCTATTACAGTTTCCTCGCCGAAATGAGGCTATCGTTTACAAACTTAATATTAAATGACCCTGCAAGTGAGCTTTTATAGTTTTGCATGTGAACGGGGATAGTTGTAACAAATATTACTATTGAGAGAGTTTCAACACTTATAAAATATGATAATGTTAAAGTTGACAACTTCTGGATACGCTGACTTCTAAACTTTAGACTTAAATATATTATGAAACTAACTTAAACGCTAAAACTGCAATAAAAAACAAATCCAATTTTATTATCAAAAAATCAAAGACTGTCAAAATATCTCAGCAACCAGATTTCATTTTTCCAAATTTACTGTACAAAAAATATATTAATTGCAGCGTTCCGAAATGTCTTAATACATTTTAAATTATTCTGTATGTAATAGCCGTTAATATATTCAAATACGACACATGTATATGAACAATATCATCCGCTTTGATCGTAAGTTATCACATATTTTTAGTTGCCTCGGGTTTCCAAACAAGAAACAAAGCCAAGAAATCAGTAACAATACAAAGTGATGACAACATTCCACACAAGATGATAAATGTAGCTGTGGTTCTTAAAAAAATTTATTATCAACATTTAATAGTTAATTTTTTCGAAAAGCAGCAAATGATTTTAAGGTTATTCTACACGATAACACAATAGTTTTTGCTTACCTTACCACAGTCATTGCATTTGACTGACGGATAGCCTTTCGTTTACGGCGATGACTGACATTAATATACACAAATATTGTTAATCTTATTCAAACGTAATTCCGTGGCAGTGGTAAAACTGACAGCGAAATTTATTGTGAAGTAAAATATAAATCTATATATTGATACGTAATGCCAAAACTTTGAACCCCTTTTAACGAAAATTGCGCAGACGCAGGAGCATAAAATTTGGTACACTTATAGTGTAAGTGTAGGAGAAGTTTAGAACGCTAATATTTTTTAATAAGAATGCTTATAAAGAACATTAAATCAATAATTGAAACATTACCCACACTACCACGCAATTAACACACACAGACAAACATATTGATAACGATAAAAGACCACAGATGGCGCACTAAAACGTTTGGAATCAAAGTAGTTGGTCTTGGGAAATGGAGTTGGCAGAGGCGTATTATCCCTAAGGCAAAGTAGGCATGTGCCTAGGGGCGCGAGATTACAAAGAGGCCCGCGCGCGGAAGTTTTTGAACAAAGAAAAAAAACAATAACAAAATTAATATTTATGTCAAAAGACATACACAGTCAGATCTGATTCCACAGGGGCCTCATGGATGTCCATGTTCCTTTTGTTCTTATTGCTTTCTTCACTCTCATGACTCATTAAGTCATAACATATTTCTTTCATGCCTAAGTACACATGACCTGGTCTACCAGTTATCTGTAATAGAGGGGCGCCAACGAGGTGTTTGCCTAGGGCGCATTTTAAATATAGAGAATTTAATCCGCCTCTGGGAGTTGGCGTTCTTATCAACAAGATAATTAAATTTATTAAGGTCGATTTTTGACCAACGGGCGACCACTAGTAAATATAAATGTCCCTTGGACAAGTTACAGAAATCGAATCTAACCAAATCCAAATTAAGTATAATATATGTTTGTGTTACGAGTGTTAGTCAAAAATTCTAATACATACATAGAAATACTGAAATAGATACCAGAATAAATTTGATAAGCATCGAGCCCCCCGAAATGTAGACATATTAAATCACACATGCTTGCTCCCGTCGGGAATCGAACGGGTTCTTCTTCTTCTTGCATAAAGTAACGATTTTTTTGATCCTAATGTTATCCATAATTAAGTAGGTAGTTGGAGCCAGATTCCAATTCCAAAAGAGACGACATTACAATTCAGTTGCTTTAACTGTAGTGGTAATTAGTTTCTTGCAACTATTAACTAAATTTCAAACATCTTCGCAAACTTTGGCAACCCTAACATTGTAGACACGCCTTACTATTTTGTTAAAATTTAGGTAAAAATTGAGTACATACCATTTCTTATAAAATAAATATTATAAATGCGAAAGTTTTTATGTTTGTTTGTTACTCCTTCACGCAAAAAGTGCTTAACCAATTTTCATTAAAATTGGCACACACATAGACCCTCTAAGTGTCTATTACTTACTTAACTTGGATTTACACAAAGGATAGTTCTTATCCCAAAACAATATTCATGTGGGACCACCACACGGGCAACAGCTAGTTTCTTATTTAAAACAAAACAGGATCTGATATCCTCATCGCCCAGTGGTGGTTACCAGATTCTTCCACCAACCCAGTCAGATAGTAGAGTGCCGCGAAACACCTGGACTGGATAATCACCAACGCCTTGCCAGACGTTCGACGATAAACTTGTACACGTTGCCTTAGGTCACGAGAAACGCACCATTAACATATTTAGTGTTTATCCACGACTGTCACTTAGCATCCGAAGAGCCACCTACTTGTTCACTATCTTATAAAAAAGGATAAAAAATAACTTCCCCTTAAACGGATCCGATTTTCGGCCTTATTATTGAACTTACGCTTAATTAGGGTTCTTAATGCTTTCGGTAACTGATTTCCGTCAAACGAAACGTGAGGTAATTTTTCGGTCCATGTCAAAGGCATGAATTTCATGTCGAGAAAAAGGCTCGTTGGTAAGTCGTTAGTCATTTATGCCACCATTACTGATTCTTTGTTTATAAGTAGTGTTTGTTATTCGAGTCCGTTGAGAAGAATAAACCATCTGTCTTCCTACCAGGCAGCTCGTTAGAGACGGGCCTAGGTAAAGTAGGTCGCCACCAACAAAACCACAAGTGGTAGAGCGCTGTGTAGTTGACCCGGATAGGGATTCACCGCCTTACCTATTCCTCCTGCCGTAATGACTCTGTCATGTTCCGGTTCGGCAGGTGTACCAACTTGCACAATTGGCTAACATCCCATCGACGGTTTGAGGTATGTGCCCGTTTAGTGATAGGCTTTCCACCTATCACTTACTTTCTTCGGCTAGCTGTGGGTACTCTGGTTGTTCTCTACTCTCTGCCTATGTCCTCATAAATGAGGCGTGAAGGTACTTTTAATAGTCGATAGCGAACAATCAGTGGAAATTTTGTTCAACATAACACCATATTTGGCATATGATGCAACATGCAGTGAATTCGGTGAAGTTATATTCCAATGGCTTAAATAATATGTGGTCGGGTGTATGAGTTACGTAAGTGATACCAACGTCGTAATGATATTACCCGACAGCGCGTCCGACTGAACGTTTCCATGCATTATTCATACGTTCATTCGTTCACTAAACCCTCAAGTTACGAGGTAACCGACAGATTTATATACTTTTATGAAAGATAATGGTACCCTTATGTTTGTTATTAGATGTCTGGTAATGTCAAAGTTAATGACGTCATAGACTTTGACTATTGTTATTACGAAGTTCCATACGGCAGGCTTGGAGGAGATAGGGATTTTGCTGCGCGACCGAACTGAAAAAAATGTGTTAATGAGACGTGCGCAGGCGCGACAGTCGTATACACAAGCGAGTAGTGTATACGACTTTTTCTCTCTCTTCCTCCCTCTTTCTTTTCGTTCTCTCATCCCTTCTCTCTCTATTACCACTCCACCCCACCAATGCATAGTATACATACTCATGAATTCTGCCGATTCAACATTAGCCTAAGGAACTTCGTTCCTACGTGGTGTCCCACGTCACCACATTTTTTTTTTCTGAGTTACTGGTAATTGGTTTTAAAGCTAAAGTTGGGGAACGAAAAAGCGTAGGAACTTTCGTTCATACAATTATTGTGTGTGTATAAAGCGTTATAGATTTGACATTCGAGTGTTTTGATTTCAATGTCGGGTGTCAAGCTCTGAAACAGAACCTCTCTGATAAATACTGATCAATTATATCTTAAAATACGGTATTTCCAACGCGTTTAATGTTCGTATGGTAAATTGTTAAATGAATACCTAAATCTTCTGGGTTTTTTTGCTCATATTTTAACACGAAGATTAATAAACTTAAGTCGAACTTCGGAAATTCCTTTCAAATTTCAAAAAATTACCACATGTTTTCTACATTCTTTGCGCTAATATAAGTAAGAAAATATCAAGTAATTTATAAGATTTAATCGTGTTTATTGACTTATCTGTGGTATGAAGGTTGGGATATTTATAGAGATTAAAAGTAAAGAGAAGAGAGTTTTAAAAGCTCTACCCCCTTATTAATAATACTAACTCACGTTGATCTTACGTGTAACTTAATTTTTTGTTAGCTAAAAGTGAAGTTACACAAGAGATCAACGTGTGCGTAAAATTTATTAGTAAGGGGGCTAGTGTAATATTACAACATTAAGGGCCATATACGCAAAAATACGTCAGCAGTTTACTGTTTTTTTCATACAAAGCAATCATGGCTCTTGCTGACAAATATACACAAGATTAACATGAATATGCTTTACTAGACCAGTGTTTCCAAAACATAATTCATTTCACTTTGCTCGATAGAAAAAAATCAAAAAGTCAACCCTTTTTTGAAAGCAAAACGCAAATGTCTACTTCAAATATGAAAATATCGACACCAGATTTAACGTAAACATAGAGAAGTACTATACCTAAAAGATAAGTGTTTCAGTTGTTATACTTTTTTTTTAAATTACTTTTATAGTGTCAAAATTACTTTAGAGCGCCATTGTTCATAGTAATCATGGAACGGGGGAGCGCGGTGATTGACTCTTCTGACTAACTGAGTATGGGGCCTTAAATAATAGTTATAGCAGCTATGAGAGGTCGTTGTAATTGTAGAGTGTATTAAATTATCGCTCTATGACTAGTTATGACTGAACGCAAGATGTAAAATAATATAATAACCTATCTTACTAGATGTCTACCAACTTAAGATGGTCATTTCTTCCTGATCTCAATACCCTATTTTTTCAAACAAGTAAACATTTTCTGTTTGTTCATATTCTTCAAAAAAGCTGTACCAGAGGAGCGTTGGCTAAATTTGAAGATCAACTAAGTGCAAGTAAAACCGCGGTATTAGTGTATCAGATTAAAGCTATAATTGAGATTTTGTTATACTAAGCACTAAAGCATACGCCTCTGTATATTACGTATCATCGTAAAAATGAGAATCATAAAATATGTAGGTACAGTCGCGTGTAATTTGAAAAATATTAAGTCTGAAAATACTGAATGATGCTCGTACATCTTTATTAACTTGATATAACATTTCAGTGGTAGTCTCGTTACTTATATAAGTACATATCATATTTACTACTTGACCACCTCGTTGGTCGAGTGGCTAGCGTACAAGCCTAACAACACCGACCGTTCGCGAGGCTCGGGTTCGATTCCCGACGGGGGCCAGGCATTTGTGTGAAGAACATTTAGATGTCTGCATTTCCGGGTCTGGGTGTTTATTAAATTTATTCTGATATCTATTTAAGTATTTCTATGTATTACTATCCTTGACTAACACCCATAACAGAAGCATATAATTTGCTAGCTTTAGGGTTATATTCAATTTGTGTTACTTATTATTACTGTTCATTTGTTACTAATACTCTTATCTTCAACCGTATTTTAGACATCTTAATCAAAACCACATCAGCAACAAATTCAAGTAGTAACTACAGTTTTTCCTTATGATATCACACAAATTCTAGTGACCGAATCATCAAAAATGGTACATGCTTATACATGCGTGCATTGAGACAAAAAAGTTTCTACAAGTACTGCCGAAAGTAATAAACAAATGATAAAAGTTGTTATTAGACTTAAATCAGCAACAGACCATTTCTGCCTTCTCTTATCTACTTCTTTGCATTGTGATATAAAAATATGTGTGTCTAATCAATTATGAACTATTAATTAAAAAATATATTCAAGTAACTTTTGTCGTTATCTGTCCCAAGGATTACCAACAATGTTAATGTTCCGGAAAATCAAGAAGTAAGCAGCATTGAACCTTCTGTGAAAAGGTTTTATCGCTCTTTGTAACCTTCTTTATGGCCTAACCTAATTTGTCAATGTAGGAGATTTTTGAACCTGTGACCTTCACAAAAAGGTAATCCAGTGTTAATCTGACGTGCACATATGCACATTCTAGAATTACAAGTTAAGGGTCGACTTGAAGTAGGTACTTACTTGCCGTACATGATGATTGGGGGGTTACATGGGTATAACTAGCTGTTGGCCGCGACTTCCTACACGCGTTGACGTGATTAGTGGTTAGGTTAAGCTAGTTTTTATCGTCTCCATAAATTTTGGCAGTAAGAGGTATATTTAATCTTTTCCTGAACTCGAAGCTACTATTACACAGAGCGTAAAAAGTGAACAAACAGGCAAACCAACAAAAAATTTAATAACCCTCGTTTTGGTTTCTGTATATCATACACAATAGGTACATAGCAATCATTGCTTATAAAAATATTTCTTGTACAGTGGCAAATTTGTTGCACGCTCAATTAATTTATTTTAAACTAGCTGTACCGGCGAACTTCGTTCCACCCGTTCAGTTTGTATGGGAAAAAGTAAAATGTTGTTTTTCCTAGTTTCCTCGCAGTTTTCCCTATTTTCTTATCTTCCTGGTAAATATTCCCTAAATCTTCCCTGGACTTGAGCAAATAATTTAAAACCAAAATGAGCGAAATCGGTGAAGCCGTTCTCGAGTTTTAGCGAGACTAATGAACAGCAATTGAATTATATATATATATATACATTAACGCTATCTTCTTTCAACAAATATAATAAAAAGAGACGAAACACTTTCTAGTGCTGTCAGATTAGTCTGTAAACGACATTTCTACAGTCGCATAATCGATTAATCGGAAAACGTTGATTGAAAACGTACAATATCACATGTCCCAACTAATGTTTATGTTCCGTCTCTTTTATCTTTGTCTCATTTGAAAAAGATAACGCATCTTAAACCAAAGCATCTTAAATCTAGGTTTGGAAACGGTGGTAGTGTACGGTAGATACGACTAAAAATTAATCTACCTTTCAATTTATTTATAATAAATTACGAAACGTATGTTTATAAATAAATAAAATGTTTACTAAAAATGTAAATAAGTGCTGTGATTTAAATGTACATTTTTATATAAATACGTAACTTCTTTAAATTTAATTAAATATTTGCACACCATAATGTGGTAGAATATGTTGTATTCTTAAATATCTTTGTAACAATTTTTTAACACACATATTCCGCAAATAAATAATTTTCATTTTCATTTTTCATTTTCAAAATAGGTTTCGTTTGTGAACAGAAGGATCGACACTATTGTATTATGAGTATTTAGTTTTATTACTGGTTTATTATATGTATAGATTTATGTGGCACCTGCACAATGTCGGATAATTCCAAGAGGCATTAAGTTTGCCTTTTGTACAAACTATTTTTTTCTTGATTTACAACGAAGTTAAAAAAAGCATTAAGTGAGAATTGCTTTGCTTATATAATAACATACCTACTTGTTGATATCCCTTTTGTGATGTTCTTCCCCGTGTTGGTCCGGGTTCCTTTGCAGAATATACCATCTGCCTTCCTACCAGGCAGCTCGTAAAAGGTGGGCATAGGCTTACCGTTACTAACACCGTGACAACTGACTAGGTGGTAGAGTTTCGCAGCGACTCGCCTGGAATGGTACCACCGCCTTACCTATTCTTCGGCCATAACGTCATGACGTGTTCCGGTTTGGAGGGTAAGGTAGGCGGTAAACTTACTTTTGCTCGAAGTCAAAATTATTTTTTTTTAAAAAAATTATCATCCCGGCCCTAGGTTGGCAACGCACCATTACCACCTTAGGTGTCTCTTGGCGGCGTGAATTTCTTACCATCAGGAAATCCGTCTGCTTGTTTGCCTTCCAATATCATAAAAAAAATATTAAATTAATTAAAAATGTGAACTTCGTATCGCTTGACGTTACACTTGACAAACTGTTTCTGGGAAAAGAGGATAATTAAAGTTTTTTTTCCTATTTTTCCTGACATTTTACCGAATTTTCCCTTCTTTTCACAACCACCTTTACAATCACCTTCACCTTACCTACACAACAAAAAAGAATTAGCAAAGTTGGGTCCTTCCGGTCAGGTGCGGCGCGATAACCACGCGAAGTGGTGACTTTATGCGAACTTATGTAGTTAATGTATCTTTTTTTAATTTTTAATCACACACATATCTTTACACCGAGTCCCTTACGAGGTAGATAGAGGAATCAAGTACCAAACCTCACAATCCTGGCAAGCCTACCTGGCTTCTTACACATTCATTATCCTTCTCATACACACATGCTGGTTTCAAAGACTTTAGACACCACCCTCGGATATAACAGCTTATCTACAATGAACTATATATATATTTAATTTTACTAGTGGTCGCCCACTGGTCGTCCATTTTTACATTTTAATATCCAAATTTTAATATCTTGTTGATAAGATCGCCATCTTCCATTTCTTAAGACCAACTGCTTTGTTTCCTGAATAGTTAGTGCGCCACCTGTGATCTTTTATCGTTATCATCAATATATTTGTTTGTGTGTGTCAAATTCATGGTAGTGTGGTTGATGTTTCATTTATTGATTTAATGTTTTATAAGAATTATAAATGTTAGCGTTCTGTACTTCTCCTATACATAAACTATAAGTGTGCCAAATTTTATGCTCCTGCGTCTCCGCAATTTTCGTAAGAAGGGGTCCAAAGTTTTGGCATCACGTTTTAACATATAGTACTAAAATAACTATAAAAACAAATATAAATAGTCTAGTCGAGAAGTGAGTTTTCCGCGAAAAATCGATCCGATTCTCTTAAAAATATGGCGATTGGTGCATTGGATTCAGAATTTAATTCTGAGAAAGAGGTATTTTTTAATTTATCTGACATTAAAAATTGCATTTGTTATAAACAAAAAACGAAGAGAGAAAAAGGTAGTCTCTATTTTGTAGTTATAACTTCAAAAATATTAAAAGTATCTAAAATTTGAAAAAAGATCCTAAAAGAGGAGAAAATTTCAGTAAAATAAGTCTCGACTCCCGGAGTTGTAGCTCCATTATATATAATATTAATTTAACGTTGAAAATTGGGCTCCGCGCGGCCGTTTCGGTGCCTAGACGTTACCGCTAAGCAAAGGATGCAACACAAAATAACTTTTTATAACATTCAATATTAATTTAAAAATCTGAATTAATTATAGTGTCATCTAGACTCTTGAAGGATTATAGCCTAATAAGTGTCTAGATGAAAATGCGTGTAGGTATACTGACGCTAAAATAATATGTGGACTTTAAATACAAACGAATGAAACACATAACCCTCTCTTGCAGTCACGTAAAAACTCAAGACAATATTGTATTTCCCACGAAAATGAACCTGGAAGTTATGAAAGAAATAGAGCACGCAGCGTTCCGCTAGTTATACTCAAGTGGAAATCTATTCGACTAGCAATACGCTTGTGTTAAACGGCCTTACTAAAGTTGGTGGTTTTTATTAATTTATTTATTTCTTTACGTATTTAATCTAAAAGGAGGTTAGTTCTCTCAGTTTGTACTTTGTTTTGCTATAAGAGCTCTCCAAATTCTATGGTAACAGAGATACACAAACGGACCGTGAGAACAATATTACTCCGTTATTCTGTTCAAAGATATTACCGCACTTTGGTCCCCAGCTTATTACCTACCTTTTCAAGGAAATTGAACCTCTTACAATGGTAATACAGTCTATAATCGCAGAATATACAACGCAAAGCAGGAGCATCTCGTCGCGTATCAATTAATAAGGCCACTATTTATTATGATGTAGGCGATTAATCTTTTGTGATTTGCTTTTCTCGGAAATAATTAATAGGAATATTATTTGCGCGATTATATGGAAAATGATCTACTAATTTGTATTGTGTTTTTAGCTGTACATGTTGAGATGTGACAACCCCGTCGCCCAGAATTAAAAAAGAATACGGAGTGAGTTAAGTACAATTAGTCAAAGCAAGTAGGGACTTCTAGAGGGGACTCTACAGACGATAAAATAAAGAGATAAAATACGGGATGAGATAAGTACAAGTAGGCAAAGCAAGTAGGGACTCCACAGACAATAATATAAGGAGATAAAATACGGAATGAGATAAGTACGATTAGTCAAAGCAAGTGGGGACTCTACAGACAATAAAATACGGGATAAGATAAGTACAATTAGTTAAAGCAAGTAGGGACTCTACAGACGATAAAATACGGGATGACATAAGTACAATTGTTCAAAGCAAGTGGGGACTCTACAGATGATAAAATAAGGAGATGAAATACGGGATGAGATAAGTACAATTAGTCAAAGCAAGTAGGGACTCTATAGACGATAAAATAAAGAGATAAAATACGTAAGATAAAATACGGGATGAGATAAGTAAAATTATTACTCAAAGCAAGTGGGGACTCTACTTGCTTAATTGTTTGATGACGTTGCAATGTCACTAATTGTTAATATTTTCTAGTTTGGAGGGTGAAATATCCGATAAACTTAATCAAAACAAGTCGTTACCCTGAGGTTAGCCTCAGGGTAAAGACTTGTCTATAACGTCTTTGATGTCTATACGTGGCGTGTATCTCTTATGGACAGGAACTTATGCCACATGTGCAAGTCTACAATACCCTTCAGAATTGAACAATGGTAAGAATTCACTCAGAAATTGTAAGGCTGCGACATTGATCCGGGCGAGTTGATGTAGAGTAATACCTAATTATCAGTAGAACTAGTTTAATAATCTGGTAAACACCAACGGGCGATGGGAGCATTACATCTTAACGCCAAAAAGCATAAGCACGAGTGGTATAATGCAAAAACCATGCGACAATGGGGACGTCACATCCTAACGCCAGACAACAAACATAAGCCTTTGATAATTTAATGCAGTAAACACCAGCGACTAGGACAGCGAATAGGGTCATCACAGTACAAAACTTCAATAAACTAGTATATTGTGCCAAAACAGATAATTCGAACAAACATTGGTGTTTGATTGTACTATTACAATAAAAGTGAACAAGGAGCTCGGAAAGAAATAGAGCAGGCATTGTTCCGCTTATTACCTTCGACTAGAATTCTATTAAACTTATCGAGCTGTGCAGCGATCGCTTTCGTGCACGTTTACGTTGTCTACAGTAGACATATATTATGAAACTATATTTATTTAATTCTTTACTGTGACATAAAACATGGACAGTGATAAACAGAAATGCACAAGAGGTGAGCTTATTTCTAGGTCTACAGATTTCTTCCAGTCAACCCTAAAAATTAGAACCTGTGATGAAACAGTGGAAGGCATCATGCACAATAAATAACCTAAACATAATAATAATTAAAAAAAACTCATAACAATGACATATTATAATGACATATTTTTATGTATTTTTTTGGTCCACAGAACTATACCACCAATATGTTTTTTTTTATGATAATGGAAGGCAAACAAGCAGACGGATTTCCTGATTGTAAGAAATTCACTCTGCCTAGACACGTCAAAGATGGTAATGGTGCGTGGCAATCCTGAGGCCGGAATGTTAGACCTCCAGCAAAAGTATATTTACCGGCTACCTTTGCGGAAAAACAACGAGACACTTAATTTAGATATATTAAGATTAAGTACAACTCAAAAATGTTAGAGGGATGTTGATAACATTTATGTTGGAAAATTTATGGAATTTCGGAACCATTTGCTATCTTTCGAATAAAGAATTATGAAATCTAATAATCTGAATACCACCCAATGGTTAGGTTGGAGTTGGTTTTTGCAGTTGTCCTGCGCTTATTTCTGTAACCAAATTCGACTTTGTGAGACATTCACGTACTGCACTGTCATCGCCCATCAGTGAACGGATACAGTGAAACATCATCATGATATTGTACTAGAGATGCGCTCATTGAATATAAATAAAAGCAATAAACAATTATCATCGTACAAATAACTATGATTGAGTTTAGCTCACTGCAATTGCCGCTATAGTGTCATTATTCACCACTATCGTGTTTTGGTATGACAGGTGGTGTAGTTAGTACTTAGTTTTAATGTCACAAAAGAGCCTAACATCCAAATTCCTCTCGAATAACACACAGGTACCACTTTTGGTGTCTATTCGCAATGTGTAATTGTTGCCACCAGTAAATATACCTACGTCTAATTGTTTGTCTTCAATATCAAATAAATAATAGATATATATAACAAACGATGAGTTTGTCGCATCTCTATGCAATAATGCTAGATGTAGATGTTATGACATAGACATCCGATAAGAAAAGATTTTGATAAATTCGAACCCTATGGGAACAAAATAAAGGATCTTGGAGGTGGTAAATGTATAGGTTTAAACCTATCAGTACCTTATGGTTAACCTTATGAAAAAATTAAGGCGAACAAAATAGTGTTGACAATAAAAGGCGTTAGTAGTAAGTGTTTTAAAACGCGCTATCATTGTGTTTTAATAAGTTTATATTACTGCCTAAATTCTACCTTATAGTAGAAACTTACCGTATCTAAATATTTCTAGTAGACTATATCTACTTAATAACAATACTTCTTAACGCGAGTGAAGTCGCCCGCAAAACTAGTTAAAAATAAATCTTTAACCATTAGATAGGTGATCTTATCGTCAAGTCAGCAATTACTTCCAGACAACCTTATGTACGGAAAGAGATTTAGCGAGATACTGTAAATATACAAAAGATACTGTAATACTGTAAAAAATAAAAATAATCTTGCTGGGTATGTGTTTCGTCTCCACAGAATGGCTTCCATTTTTTCATGGGCCAAAGCATACTATATCATAAAATGAATGGTCTATTTGAAATAAACGATTTTCTTTACCATGGCATTTAAAAACATAAAACTAACTGTTTTTATTACAATAAACATAATTTAATTTTAATAACAAAATTTTGTTTCAGGTAAGCGCATATATCGTCAAAGTTATTATCTTCTGCTTCCACGTGTTTTATGAGCTTTCATTTTATATAAAAGGTAAGTTTAGTATGCTTTCTAAGTTTTGTAATTAAGTTACTGCTAAGTACGTAACATGTAAACAGAAAGTATACTTCATATATCGATATCGATATATCTGTACAAATCTATAACTCTATATCTATACTAATATTATAAAGAGGAAATGTTTTATTTTTGTTTGTTTGCAAAGAATAGACTCCAACACTACTGGACCGATTTCAAAAATTCTTTCACTATAAGAATGCTACATTATCCCTGAGTAGCCAAGTTACGGAGGCGAAGCTGCGTGAAACTGCTAGTGTATAATAAAACAAAATCTGTATATATATATTTTTATTTTATGATATTGGAAGGCAAACAAGCAGACGGATATCCTGATAGTAAGAAATTCACGCCGCCTAGAGACACTAAAGGTGGTAATAGTGCGTTGCCAACCTGAGGCCAGGATGTTAGGCCTCGAACAAAAGTGAGTTTACCGGCTACCTCACCCTCCGAACCGGACCACGTCATGACGTTATGGCGGCAGGAATAGGTAAGGCGGTGGTAACAATCCGGGTGATTCGATGCGAAACTCTACCATTTAGTCAGATGTCACGGTGTTAGTGACAGTTAGCTTATGCTCGCCTTTTACGAGCTGCCTGGCAGGGGGGCAGATGGTCTATTCTGCAACGGAGCCCGGAATAATAATTAATAATCCTCGTTTTGGTTTCTCTATTCTGTATTACAAATAGCAACAATAGTGTTTATAAAATATTTTTAGTTTTTTGACTATTTCATTATAATATGTATAGGATTTTAATGACACAAACACTAACATAAATCACTCCTAATGGTTAAAGACAGCTGTGGTATACATACGCTAAAGATGTTACAGGTGCGTCGCTATCCTGTTACTAGCGAGCGTGTTAGGTTTTATGTACAAGTATATTGGCTACCCTACCCTCCAGGCCAGAATAAATTTTAAAACACTGACATTACGGCGGTAGTAATAGGAAAAGCAGGTAACGAGATACAGGTAAGGTCCTCAGAGGACCTGAACCATCAGGGGGAAAATGGGTAATCTTAAATCGTGTACCTCCTCGTAAAAGGCGAGTAGCAGTGAAACGGGTTACCAGCAAGACCACCGCGACCAGGTAAGCCGCTGTACATCACCTTATCCGGTTATGGATCCGTGCCTGAGTAAGGATAGTGTCTGAGCTTGGAATTGTTGTGATTCGGTCTGGAGATTTCAATCTATATCTGAATAGGTTAAAGGTGCCTGAGTAGGGATAATGTCTTTGCATTGTTGTGTTTCGGTCTGAAGATTTCAATCTATATCTATGTTGGTTAACGACAAGAGGTGGAAAATCAATTCGGGATCAGTCAGTCAGTCAGTCAGTCAGCCATTAAGTCAGTAAGTCAGTTATTCCAGTCTATGGATTTTGCACCATTACCATCTCTGATATATATAGGCGACGGGCGCTTCTTTCCATCGGAAAGCCGTCATTACTTTGGCTTATATTTAAAAAACTTGTCTTTCGACATATAAAAACAACAGTAATAAAATATTACTTGTATTATTTTTTGAAACTCGCTTAATTCAAATTTTACGAAACTCATTTGTGCTTTTGTTTCTCCGCAATGCAGCGAAATGCCGTAACTACGTCGTCCCGAGTACCTCTAACTTTTGTTTACACTTATACAATATACACGTTACTGTCGTGTTACTTTTTTATAATTTTATTTTTGTGTTGAGTAGAAACAAACACAGGAATTTTTTGATGGTAAATATCGCTAGACATCAAAAATAATATCCGTCAGTGATCGTTATTATCATCTTCCGATTTGGAGAGTAGCGGTAGTTTTATTTACACAAGAGGCTAAAGATCGTAGTCATATATCGGCCTTAATAACGTTGACATCTTGGTACAATTCGTAAACTATCGAAAAGATATATCTATATATATAAAAATCGATTGCTGTTCGTTAGTCTCGCTAAAACTCGAGAACGGCTGAACCGATTTCGCTAACTTTGGTTTTGAATTATTTGTTCAAGTCCAGGGAAGGTTTAAAAGATAAGAAAAAGGAAAAAAACTTGCGAGAAAAATAAGAAAAACAACATTTTACTTTTTCCCATACAAACTGAACGGGTGGAACGAAGTTCGCCGGGACAGCTAGTTACTTATAAATATGTTTGGATAATAAGACTAACTTATTTTAAGTGAGAAACCGTGTTTATTTTTTAATTCTTTTAGGTCGAACGAAGCCAAGCAATATTATGTTTTTATGTTAGGAAATAATCAAACAATATGACAGGCTACTTCATAAACCAATATATGTACTGGTTCCCGCGGGAGAATAATATGGCTTAAGTACGTGGGCATAGCCACGGACGGATAACATAAAGGTAGGTTTTATTTTGTAAATGTCACATTAATTAAAAAAAAAGAAAAAGTATCTTCACGCCCATATCCCATTTTTTTTATTAGAAAATTGGAAAAATCCAATTTTCTTTTTGTTGGTCGACCTGGGATTCGAACCCGAGACCTCATGCAGTCAAGTCCAACACCCGGACCGCTCGACCACAGAGGCGACATTAATTAAAATTATATAAAAAGGGTTATTTGGACAAAGAGATCGTTAAATTATTGTGTTACAGTCAAACTGGGTAGGGCTTATCGAGATTCGAACATTGTGATTCCTCCCCACCGCAGATTAGCCTCGATTTGCAGCCGCGTCTCGCGTAAATATATTCGGCTTGGATTGTGCACGTGTCACTCGCGTAATTCCAAAACATCGAGCCATCAGCGTTCATCGAATTCTGTTTTATAGAACTGCTTCTAGGTATGTTTATTTCAAATAAACTAAAAAGAAATAAACTTTAAAAAAAACAATATTTAGTTTGTATGTAAGCGTGTATGTTTATATTAAGCACTTTCGTGTGTATATTTTTAAAACAAATGATAGTAAGCTCAATACTATCATTTGTTCTAAAATGTTGTATCATAACGTCAACGTTCATCGAAATCTGTATTAGAGAGATGCATCTTTAAAGTTTTAGATAGCTAGATGAAGAAGTTAATTCAATTAACTAACAACATAGTGCTCTGTGTAAAAAATTGTATTTTTACACAGAGCACTATGTTGCAGTTACTTTCGAGGGTTTTTTACACATACTTAATAGTGCACATATTACTTACTGTAAATACTTATAATCCCCGATTTTGGACTTGAGTGTTTCTTCAAAAACTGATTATCCCTTAAAAAGAGAAAGAGCGGGATTAGAAAAAGTTAGTATTACTGGTTCCGACATATCGAAAGATCGACAAAGCAGCTATACAAAGTAAATGTGAGAAACCTAGGTTGACATTTCACTATCACATCGTTCGGGTTTTACCGAAGATGGTGTTAAGAATTTCCTAAATCCACGTGTTTGTGCACTTGATACCTTCTGCAAACCCAGTAAGGGATATCGCGTGAATATATGTATGTATGGTTGTGTGTATTCTTAAAAAAGTGCATTCTTTAGATAAAGCTTTTCTAATAAGTTCGCAAAAAATACTATTTTACAAATATACTTGCACTGAATCACACTAATTTATATTTCAAGATAATTAAAGAGGAAAATTTAATTTTATAGAGCTTGGACGTTTCTCTGAAAATGTTTAATTTTAATCTACATTTTAATAGTGATGTAATTTATAAACCAAATGTATTACGTAATGCATGTTTTCCCCGTGTTGGTCCGGGCTCCTTTGCAGAATAGACCATCTGCCTTTCTGCCAGGCAGCTCGTAAAAGGCGACCATAGACTTACCGTCACTAACAACGTGACATCTGACTAGATGGTAGAGTTTCGCAAATCGCAGCGACTAACACGGATTGGTACCAACACCTTACCTACCCATTCCTGCCGCCGTGACGTCAGTGCTTGCCGAAGACGTTTTCCGGTTCGAAGTGTAAGGTAGCCGGTAAACTTGCTTCGGCTCGAGGCCTAACATTCCAGCCTTGGCAACGCACCATTACCACCTTTGGTGTCTCTAGACGGCGTGAATTTCTTACTATCAGGTGCTTGTTTGTCTTTCAATATCATAAAAAAATGTAAAAACTAAATTGATCAATGTATATACATAGGTCTCGTTATATTTTATAACAAAAATTTGCTGTTAAAATCTCGTCACATTGTTCTTTAAATCTTTATCTCCTTTTAAAAGGATATGAAGACGACTCTAAGGTTTTGAAAAGTTAAATACGTACATAATAAATCAAACATTGCGTCAAATAAATTGTGAAACTCACAATTTCAATATTGTGATTCTGTTGCGTCACAGCAGACTAACCTCGATTTGCAGCCATGTTTTACGTAAATATATTCGGGATCGGATTGTGCACTTGTCACTCGTGTAATTCCAAAACATCGATCTATCAGCATTCATCGAATTCTGTTTGCCAGCTCTGGGAAACAGAAGCAAGCTATATAATTGTTTTTTTTTTCACAAATATTTTTATAGCATAGTTTATATGTAACAACAATGTAATGTCTTTCTTTCTGTAATTTCTTTATTCTGAACAACAAAAATTATAGAAAAATTTTAGGACACACCAGGAGACCCGTGTTCTTGTCTGCTGACCTACCACATAAAAATACACATATTTATGCTATCACCTATAAAATTTGTACACATAAAATAATTATTGTTTTAAGTATATAATATATACCTATATCAACATGAAGGGGTCGGGTATCAGGATAAAAAAGTAGCCTGTGTTACTCTCTCTACAAAATTATACGAAATGAGGGTTCAACAAAAACACTTTTTGCATTTCTAACATTTGGTTGATTTTACCAAACGAAATTGCTCTATTTGCAAAATACAATCAAATGAAACACTTTAGTGGCAATCTTGTCGATTTTTATTCATTACTAGGTTTCCTAGCGACCATTGTGGGACCTGATCAGTTTGTATTTATTAAAAAATTGTTTTCCTTAGTTTCTTCTCAGTTTTGCCAATTTTCTTATCTTTTAGATTTTCCATGAGCCTTCACAAATAATTCAAAACCAAAATTAGCCAAAACGGTCGAGTCGTTCGAAAGTTATGCGTTTACAAACCAAAAGAAACCTAATACGTACACACACAAAAGTAAAGTATGTATGTCAAAAATTTCATCTACGATATTGAGAATAGCTGATCGTGATTCAAACATTGTGATTCCTCCTCACACCAGATTAGCCTCGATTTGCAGCCGCGTCTCGCGTAAATATATTCCGGATCGGATTGTGCACGTGTCACTCGCGTAATTCCAAAACATCGAGCCATCAACTTTCGTCGAATTCTATTTTATAGAACTGATCGGATGTTTATTTGAAATAATATTCAAACAAATAAATTATAAAATCAAAGCTGTCAAGTGCGAGTTAGGTCGCACATTATTGGTTCCATAGCATCAATCATCATATAAGAAATGATCTTTCAGTTCATTTATTGACTCTTTGAATATTATTTTAAATGGTTAAGTTTTATTTTGATACTAGGTAATTTTTGTTTACTATTTATTATTTTTTGTTTTTACTATATAAAAATAGAAAAAAAAGATATTTTGGACGTTAAAGCAAGCAAGTAGCCTGATGTCAATCAACGACATTTTAAATTTTTAAAAATAAATTAAAAAAATATCTACATTCAGAAATACAAATATTTTTGTTCATCACACAAATGCTTGCCTAAGTCGGGAATAGAATTCGAGCCTTGTCAATGACCGATGATGTTACCTAAAACAAAAGTGACAATCGCTTTAGCAATTAGCTTTCCAGCTTAAAACAAGTATCTTCACGCCTATATCCCCGAAGAAGTAAGCAATGGCACAACCAGGGCACACATGGCAAGCCGAAAGACACTAAGTCCCACAATGTCATAAGTGGCAAGCCTATCGCCAACCGGGAGCATATCCAACCCCGAGCAACGTTTTTTTATTAGAAAATCGGAAAAACCAATTTTTCTTTTTGTTGCAAGACCGGGGAATCGAACCCAGGACCTAATGCAGTCAAGTCCAACACCTGGACCGCTAGACCGCAGAGGCGACCAGCGTACTAGGCTTTTAATTAATATTAGTTTCAGCTTGTAACCCTTACATAAAAGCTTTATGGCGGGATCTATACCACCTCATTTATCCCAACCGCGATAACATTAGTGCTTGCCAGTGATTCTGGTTGAGCGGATAGCTGCTTTTATTGACAACATACTCATAATATCCCAACTTCAAATTGGCAACGGTAGCCACCTTAGTGTGTCAATAGATCACGAATATAAATTATAAAATCCAAATAAAATTATTTAATTTGCAATTTCCCGCCAAAAAAATGTATACGTATTAAGGCGTGACAAAACAGGCAAAATAGTACGCTATTAATTGGACTTACCGGAAGCTAAAACTCCCAAATATAACCAGCTCCATACAAGACAGAACTGTTTTATTAGTATCAACAATACACGCACTATACTAAAATCTCGACGTACGTTTCGCTTCGTAACCGGATGCACCGGTTCATCATCATCATCAGGAGAATTCGACTGCACTCCACAAAGGTCGAGCAGATACTGATTTTTTTTGGCAGGAACTTGCAAATTAAATAATTTTATTTGGATTTAAGTATGGATTTCCGCAAAGTAACGCCTTCTTCTATCAATATAATTTATCATCATAAAATCTTTTTGGTTGTTCTGCTTCAACAAGCATAAAATTATTTTTTAAGAAATGGTCAGTATAAATAACTGCAAAAATATACTTCCATTTTAATATTATGTCAATTAAGTAACCAAAAATGCACAAGTTTAACTCAAAGCTCACTTAGCCTGTTTGGTTTGATTCCTGCCGCTGAGTTTAACCTTCGCACATCGCGTCAGAGTTTGAGGTATCATGACCATAATCTTGATGTGTGGCGATCTATTACTGTTCTGAAGACACTTCTTACCACGCACAACACTTTTGTGGAATAAGTTACCAAGGGCGGTATTTCAAAACGAATATGACTTAGGAACCTTCAAGGAAAGCGCGTGCTCATTCCTTAAAGGTCGGCAACGCATCTGTGACACTCTTGGTGTTGCGGATGTCCGTGGGCGGTGGTGATGACTTTCCATCAGGTCACCCACTTGCTCGTTTTGTCTCCTCTTATACTTATAACCGTTATCTAACATATCGTTATCCCGTATAATCTACTACCTTTTGACTGCGGCTTTGCCTGCGTTTTCACAAAAACCCGTTGTACGATTGAGATTGAAAGTAGCTGATCTGTTAATCCAGGTCATAATCTACCTGCGTTCTAAATTTCAGACAAATCCATTTAGCCATTCGAGCATAAAAGAGTAACACACATCCATACATGCATACTCACAAACTTTTGCACTTATAATATTAGTAGGATCTGATAAAAAGTAATCCACAGATAAATTGGCGAAATAATCGCGTAATACACATACAAAACACTATAGCCTCTTCTTTTTTGAAGTCAAGAAAACATAAGTAATAAGATCTACTTCAAAATGTTATATAAAATATTACTTTTTGAAGAGGGCAATATAAATAGGATAAAGTGCCAAACATATTTTGCTTATAACCTGCAAAGAGTTCACGAATAAGTTTCCCAAATCACTTTGATAAGTTTAGAGTCCCAAGTTGGCGAATCACGGCCAAGTTTGTTGGAGCGGTGCCGAAATACCGAGTTCCGAGCTAACATTACTATATATGTTTCCTCGCTGCGTTTATAATTTAACATGTCGGCGGAGATTTAAAATAAACTGAACAAGATATTAGAGTATCATTCGTTTTATTTTATTTTTATAATCTCGGAAAACTTACAGCTATACAAAGTTCATGAAATATACAAAAATAAGGCCAATTTCAAGTTTCCACATACGGCCTACACACACATTACGCTTTTTTATGATATTGGAAGACAAACAAGCAGACGGATTTCCTGATGGTAAGAAATTCACGCCGCGTAGAGACACCAAAGGGTGGAAATACGTTGCCAACCTTAGGCTGGGATGTTAGGCCTTGAGCAAAAGTAGATTTACCGTCTACCTTATCCTGGCAGGAAGGTAGATGATCTATTCTGTAAAGTTCTTGACTAAACGAACATTATGTACAGGTTTTATCGGAGTCATAGGGTTGTTTTTTAACAGCATAGGATAGCCAACAAGCACATGGCTTTCTTAATAGTAAAACAGTCGTGTCCTATTAACACAATAGATGTTATAAGTATGTGCCACAATGATATTGTGGAGAATAAATAGAACCTTTGGCTTTCCCTGGTTCATTGTTATAATAATATAGACGCATCACAAGTGCCTATCACATAGTCTGAATAAAAGAAGCAATTTCTACTTTTTAATTACATTTGAGGATAAAGGTAGGAAAATACTAACTTCAAACATTCCAATTGAAACGTGATGGTAGGGTGGCCAGCAGACATGCATACGTGGTCTAAGATTCCAGCTATCAGATACCGACGCACCAGTAACATCAATGGCATAGATAGGCGACGGTTTTTATAGGTATATTAGTACGTAAGATGGAGAGATTATTAACGTTGTGTTGTTGAGAGGATGGGTCCTGGAGGATAAAACATAATGTCCAGATTGATGAGCTGGTGGCACAACCAAACTTCGCCGAACCAGACTCACCGACTTCACTGGCTGGATCACCTCGAGCGAATGGGGGAAGATCGTAGTGTAAAGATTGCATATTTGAGTCGAGCTAGTGGCAGAAGACCAGTGGGACGCTCCAAGTATCGCTGGAGGGACTGAGTGGAGGATGACCTGCGAGAACTTCGCGTAGACTATTGGCGGGAACTAGCGCAGGACATAAAGCGGTGGAAAACTCTTGTTTCAGAGGCCAAGACCCACTTCCGGTCACTGAGCCAGCGGAGTAAGTAATACTTAAATTATGCGCTTCGTCTATATTCCTCAAGCTTCGGAAATCCGAATGTATTTTAAAGATATCTATATAGAGTTGTTACATCATTAATCATTTCGCTTAGATTTAGATTAAGTCAGCCAATTTAAAAATAAAAGTATAAAGTGTAAAAAGAGCAAAATGTGTAAAGCCGAAGCGAATAATTTAATAGTAGTACTATAACGAATTATATATAGTACGAAATTCGATTATTTTTAGTTATGACTAAAATAAATTAATATTTAAGGTATAGAACACTTTTAGTCGCGTCAAATTTGTGAACAGTGAGCACTTAGTCATTTGTTAAGTTGAAGAAAAAACTGTCATAAAATATGTTGTATGCAATTTGAAAGCAAACGTTTCCTATTTCTATTTAGGCTAACATAGAGATAACTTGAATTAAGTATGACCAGTAGCAGAATAGTCACCATTGTCAAACTAAACCTATTTAACAGAATCAGAGGCCGTTATCGCGAAAAGGTTATCTTAAACGGGAGCAAGCCTTTGTTGTGCCGATTGCTTCGCGCGGCTGCTTTTTAATTTAGCCTCCTTTCTATAATCCAAACCAGTAGCTGGTGGAAATACAAGTTGTTTTTTAAACAAACAATAGCTATAAAAGCTTTGACTTACACAAATTACAAAAAACTGTTTAGATTGTGAGAAAAATACTAAATGGTAGTTAATTATTGTACAAATTTTAAAATTAATGCATCTATAGAAAAATGATTTGCATTCAAATTTTCATAAATACGTCAATATGACTAAAAATGCAAAAAGGAACATAATTGAAGTATTTTTAAATTTTTTGTTTGTTTTTCTGTCCAATTTTAAGTTTGTTCTTCATGTAGCAAATAAAGTGAAAGGATTTTGATTAAATTTGATATGTTGGTACACAAACGACCAATTTAAAGAATATTTTGTAACCGAGTGCATAAAAATGAAATCCAGTATTGTTTTGTAGACTCATTGTCTTATACAATATTCCCTTTTCGCGAAGAAAGTCGCAGGCAGCAGCTAGTAAATTACAATAATCATAAACTATAAAATCTTCTATAACTCCTAACAAAGGTGGTGCACAAACTAAACTTATTTTAGACGTATGCTGTCTCTTTCAAAAAAAAAAACAGAAACAAAAGGAAAAGAGATGGAACATTTTAGACACGTCAGTTTAGTCTCGACAAGTGGCGTTTTCAATTAACGTTTTCCGAGGTATATATTAAGTCTGTAGAATTGTGCAAAAAAATCTTAGAGTGCAAAACATGTTTCGTCTCTTTCTTTTACTACCGTTGAAAGAAGGTAGCGATAACTTAAAACTAGTTTAGTAAGTGCGCAACAAAATTTATACCAAAACGTTTTTTTTTTAATTTTATGATATTGGAAGGCAAATAAGCAGAGGGATTTCTTGGTGGTAACAAATTCACGCCGCTTACTGCCTAGACACCAAAGGTGGTAATAGTGCGTTGCCAAGCTGAGGTCGGGCCCTTATGCCTCGAGCAAAAGTTAGCTTTATACCGGCTATCTTACCCTCTGAACCGGAACACGTCAACTGCAAGCTCTAACGTTATGGCTGCAGGAAAAAAAAGGCGGTGGTACCAATCCGGGCGAGTCGCTGCGAAACTCTAGTAGTTTTGATGCAAGAGACACACATGCACATACGCGTACACACAGAGACGCGTACACACATACATACACACACACAGATAGAGGGGTAGGGTGAGGGGGGAATACACGACAAACTTATTACTCCGCGTCGCGTCGAGGGTTAATTAATTGCAAGAATTAAGGCTTTAACGATTGCAATAATTAAACTAACAACAGACCAAGGTGACCTAAAAGTCACTTGGCAACAACCAGTGATGTTATAGGAGTTAGAGCTATTGTCTTATGCCTAATAAGGCCAACAGACGTGTGTCGACCTTAACCGTTGTGAATTCCTTTGGCACTTGTGAATGAAAACAGCAAACAATATTGTATAAGTTTATTATATACCTAAATGTCATAGGCATTGCCCGTTGAATCGAAATATCGATATCGATATTTTTTCTTTTCAAATTATCCTGCACTTTAAAAAAATGATATTTATTTTACGTTTTAGTCGGATCACACAGTGGTCGCATTTTAAACACATTCGCAAGGTTTTAATTTACCTAACGCTACACTACAATATTGATAATGTTATTGTCCGATGTGTGAGAAGGCCTTATAAAGGGTGCGTTACCAACTATTTCCTTAAGATGTAACAGGTAAGTAAAAGAGGGTTCAGAAATCGTTTCTGGCAATAACACGACTGTCTGAGCCCTCTGACCCTTTCAAGATGGCTTCCATGTTTCGTTTCGATATCCAAAAGCGAGCGAATTAAATTCGATTTATATTATAAAAATCTGTTAAATAAAGATGTATACAAGAAGTTGTGGCACTTAGCACTCATTACTGTCTGCGTACCCTGAAGATATGAACATAAGTATGTAATCAGAACCTCACGAATGAAGTTTCAAATACTTCATACTTGGATCATTGGGGTAGCCCTAAAAGGGTATCCTTAAAGGAAATCACGTAAATTTAATTTTATTATGTTTAGTGTTCACTTAAACTGGTTAAGGCGGAAATTTAAAACAGACAAGACAACCGTGTGCTTATTCGCTTTCTATTGCCATAATAATATAAAATTAAATTAAAAATTTAAAAAAAAACTGACACAAGAACTTAGATTCCCTTTAAAAAGTAAAAAAAATCTATTGATCTCCCCAATTTCACCCACCACAACTTTTCAACGGCTCAACTGATTTTCATCAAACATGTCTAAGAACACTCGCACATAAGTTACCTTTAGATACTACAAACAACTAAATTGAAATCACTGTATCCGTTTGGGAGTTATGATGCCACAGACGGACAGACACGTCAAACTTAAGACATCTCTCTTTTTGCGTCGGGGCTTAAAAATACAAAGGTTGTGGTACAAATTCGGGCAAGATATTGCAATCCTATGAAAAATCCACACCACAAAAGAATAGGGTTAGGATCCATTGCCTTACGTGATTCTGTTCCTATGATGACAGCGCCGTGTTTGGTAGTGACATAAATATCACATCTAAGGTGTTAGGCTATGGCTGTTTTTAACCATGTTGTATTCGCAAAGGTGTTGCTATAATAAGTGAAAAAATCTATTCCAAATTACTATTTTATTCTACAATCGCGCGATGGGGTCATCACGTCCCTATGCTATAAGATATGATAGTTTGATATAAAACTATAATACACTTTGTATAATGAATACCCTGGGAACGAAACACGATCTGTACTTTCACTGTCAAAGGGCGGATCCTGTTCATTGTGATGCTGACAACCCACAGGTCTTGACGAGGTTCACACAATAGTCAATTGTGATGAGCGAAATTGGTCTTAGTATAATGGCAATACCATTAGAAGTGTTGAGCGAAAGTTTTTTAGTTTTTTTAATGAACTGGCAAACGACGGGCCACCTGATGGTAAGCGGTTACCGTTGCCGATGGATATTTGTACCAGTAGGGCAACACCCTGACGACTCTTGAAAAAGAGATTTATACGACTCTTGAATTATCCTATGTTATAATTATCAGAGAAAACTGAGTAGATTTCCACATTTCAAATTCGTACATTTTTAGTACGACTTAGAAATTTACGCCTAAAGCGGAAAACACGCTGCCGCCGCATTCCGCTTCGGTGTGCAGCGATACGGTTTCCTTCATAACTCATGCATTTTGTTTTTTGCTGTGGACGACAATTAATTTATTGTTTAATTCTCAATTACTATATAGATCGAAAGTCTTATCGATTCCGAATCGTTTCTCAAAATTTGGCTGATACTTTAAATGTCACCCTGTATACGTCGGTTGCTTCTTGCCCCTGGTACAGATGTTAGCTATATTCTCACATAAAAAATACTGATAGTTTTACGACTTTGAATAAATGTACTCGAAAAGCGAAGGTAAGCTCGTCACATACACAATCAATACAGAAAGAAATTACAAGTAGAGGTCAGGACAAGGTCACAGGTGGATGAAATCAATTAACTGAAGAATGCTTCGATGTTTAAAATGACCTTTTGACATGAAATGCATTATGGTTTACTTTGACCTAATTCAGGAATTTGTTGATGGATAGAAATAATAGAAAGCTGAATAACACACTTCGTCTGTAAACACCGTGTTAAGCATCTTAAGCGTTGCCAACTCGAATTTAAGATAATAAATTACTAACATAAGTTTATCGAGTACCCTACCTTTTATAGACAAACACGACAAAGCAAATATCTCAGTTACTAGCTGTCCCGTCGAACTTCGTTGCACCCGTTTAGTTTGTATGGGAAAATAAATCGTTTTTCCCGTTTCCCTGTAATTTTCCCTTTTTTCTTTTTATAAAAATTTTTCTGAATATAAATAACAATATAAAAAAATAATTAGCTAAATAGGTCCAGTCGTGCGGAAGTTATGAGCTTAGCAACACTAATATTTCCGCGCAGACGAAGCTGCAAAAATCACATCAAAATATAGACATATTTTTTCATTGTTTGGTTTTCAATAGACATGCATAGTTAATTTCAAGATAAAAACAAGCATGTGATTTTTTGAACTTTAAAGGTGAAGGTTTAAGAAAATAATCTGAAGCAAAAGTAAGCTTACTTAAAACGTATTTCAAATAAACGTCAAGAGCTCTTGACGTTTATAAGAAAGTTCAAATATTACACCGTAACAGTATTATTTATTAAACCGATTCAAAACAAGGAATTGTGGCGGCAGAAACATGTTACTTATCACTTCTTGCATTATGTTAATGTTTGGCACGGTTTTTTTTATAATATTGGAAAGCAAACAAGCAAACGGTTTTCCTGATCGTGAGAAATTCACACCGCCTAGATACACCAAAGATGATAATAGTGCATTGCCAACCTAAAAGTCTCGCCTTTTACGAGCTGCCTGGCAGGAAGGCAGATGGTCTTTTCTGCAAAGGAGCCCAGACCAACACAGGGGTAACGTGAGGTTACTACTTCTAGTCCGACAAGTGAATTAGACGACTGACTTGTATAATAGGCCTAACTTCCCGGCGACAGGATGCACTTATCACATCGTTGGTTTCTATAGGCCACATTTTTTGAGTTGATTGAAAAGGTTAAATATTGACTGAACAAAGTTGTACAAAATGTCACCAAAATTGTTTAATTTCACTCAATATAAACACGAAATTCAGTAATTTTGAAAAATTTTTGACCACATTTCCTATCGATGGCGCCAAAACTCAATTGAACTAGATAATACTTTGTTTCTCACTGACAACGTTCTTTCTTTTGAGTGACTAAGTTTTTTGATTACAGACGTTTTTTAATCCCTTTTTATGTCCATTTTTACCTAATATAGCTGCATACTTCAACGAAATTCTATGCAAAATTATGAAGTGAGTCCATCGTTGCAGATGAAATTTACATTTCATATCGCACATTTATCTACATTGATTAAATTATAGCACGCACTGTTAATAATATTTTATGGTGTGAGCGAAAAACGAATATAACTAATATTTACCATCGTCGCCGCTTGGTAAAAATATAGTTAAATAAATAAAAACAATCTAAATATTGTCTAGTTATTTAAGTGTGGTCTAGCGGTTCAGGTGTTGGACTTGACTGCATGAGGTCCTGGGTTCGAATCCCGAGTTGGGCAACAAAAGAAAATTTGGGCTTTACAATTTTCTAATTAAAGAAATGTTGCTCAGGATTGGATATGTGCCCGGTTGGCGATAAGTTGGCTTGCTATCACGTTGTGGGACTTAGTGTCTTCGGCTAGTCGTAGGTGCCCTAGTTGTGCCTCTGCCTACCTCTTCGGGGATATAGGCGTGAAGATACTTTACTTTACTTAAGTAATTTAAGTTTCGCCCATGATGGTAGTGCAAAAAGTAAAACCAGTAGGCTATCTACATAATCTATATATTAATACGTGATGGCAAAACTTTGGACCTATTTTTACGAAAATAGCGTGAACGGAGGAGTATGAAATTTGGCACACTTATAGTTTATGTGTAGGAGAAGTGCAGAACGCTAAAATTCTTTAACAATAATGCCTATAAAGTACATTAAATCAATAAATAAAACATTACCCACACTACCATGCATTTGACACACACAAACAAATATATTGATGATAACGATAAAAGATCACACATGGCGCACTAAAAAGTTTGGAAACAAAGTAGTTGGCCTTAAGAAATGAAGATGGCGCCCTTATCAACAAGATATTAAAATTTGTAGTGATAATAAGCAATAAATGCTAAGTAAAACAGTATTTTTCTTCATTTAAAACTACAGACATATACTAAAGTTTGCAAAAACTTGTCTCTTGACCTTTTTCGTTTTCGATGTTTTCGCTTTCCTAAAAAATATAGTAACAAAAACTTTTTATGATATTGATAGCCTCCATTAAGTCTTGAAGTTTCTTGAGGCGCTGGAAAATATTTTATACTACTTTACTCTACTTTTACTAGTCGGTTGACTGCTGCAAATCAGTTCATCTTGATTGGCTGTCCTTACCTATTCCTGCTGTCACTGCGCCAGTGCTCGACATTATCGTGTTCCGTGCTAGATAGTAGCTCGTGGCCATAACATATTTGGTCTCTACAGGCAAGCGGCTATTTAGCTTACACTCGAGCGGGCGCCTTCTCTGTGTTCGTATAATAGTACTATTTATGCGCTTCTGCTATATTAGTCAAGATTCGGAAATCCGAATGTATTTTAAAGATATCTATGTAGAGTTGTTACAACGTAATATTTTTTTTAATTTAGATTAGGTCAGCCAATTTAAAAATAAAAGTATAAAGTGTAGAAGAGAAAAAAGTGTAAAGCCGAAGCGCATAATTTAAATAGTAGAACTGTATCTTAACCTAGACCTATTAATTTACTACGATCAGACACACGCAGCGGGATAACTAAGTATTATAATATTGTACCACAGAATACAGAGTAAGCTTGATGTAATCGCATGGGTGATCTCCAAATGAACTGTTTACTTCGCAAACTATAGCCTAGCACCAGTTAATTACACTGGCGAAACTCAATTTTACGTAAAAGTAATTTCGCCCGGGCGAAACTAATTAATTCAAAGCGTGTTTTGCACACAAACAGTTACGGCCAGTTTTTGGGGCTTATGAAACAAGTTTGCAAAATTAAAATAAAATATGTGACATGTCGATGTTCGTAAGTTAAATCGGTCGTTACTTACAACCTACTGGTCGTAGTGTCGAGCAGCAATTTGGCCGTCTTCATCGCCTTACTATTCCTGTTCCGGATATTTTTAGTGCGTGGCCGTGATTTCGATCTGGTGACAGTTTACAATAAAAATAAGTACGTTAATAAAAACCGACTTCAAAACTAAAAATTAAAATATAATAAAGATTTGAAATTATTTATATTCTACCTATTATTTGTATGTGCCATTTACTTATAGGTTTTGAAGTCGGCGCCAAGCCTTAAACTAATAATCATATTATAAGTATGTATTATATTGACTTGGCACATAGTTATTTTAATTTAATATTTTTTAGTTTATTGTTGATATGATTTCATTTAATAAACAACGGGATTGGTGAAACTAGCTGAAATACTCATCAAATAAAAATTCATGAAACCTGAATAAAATTATGGTACTAATTCGAAACTATTTCGCATCAAACAAAAAAAGGATTCCGTAAATCGGTTAAGAAAACTCGGAGAAATCGGTGTACAAACATAAAAATATGCCGGCCAAATTGAGAGCCTCCTCGATTCTTTGAACTCTTTAAAAAATATCGACGCGCACAAATACTGCTTGTATGGTCCACGTGAATAAAGTTTTTTTCTGATTCTAATTTAATTTCTGACATGAACATTCGACACAATCCTGAGGCTAGGCATAACATATTAGCCACAAGACACCCATATACTCGTACTTACATACAAAAATAACGTACTACCATTAGAAGAGCTGTCTGCATGTTCGCTGTTTTATGTCATAAAAAGATCTTCATTCGAATTATTATTGCTAATTCTACGCTCATACTTGTTTATTTCATACTAGCCGTTGCTTGAGACTTAGTTTTTGGGGCTTTCCAGATTCAGCAAGGAAAATTATGCCCTAGTTTTAGGGTTGCTAGACAGTCGGTATTTGTTTGAATTATCCAGACATTCAGTATGGAGTCCAGAGTCCTAAGTAAAACAAACTATACCGACGTGTCAGGCGTTTAAAGCAATTTTAAATATTTGCCATAATGAATTTGACATTTAACATTATACAAAACAAAACATAGCTCTCAAAGCTAACATTTGTTAAATGTTACCTACCTCATAACAAACCAAATAAATGGTGATATATATATCTTCACGCCCAAGATGTAGGCAGAGGTACAGTCAGGGCATCCAAAAATGTAATAGGTCGCTAACCGGCACATTCACAATCCCGGGCAAATATGAAAAATCATTTTTTTGTCCGACTCGGTCTAACTCCGAACTTCATGAAATCAGGTCCGATAGTCCACAGATGCGAATATATTGTAATAGGAAATAAATAAAAAGCAGATTTTTTAATAAGAATTCTTGTTTCTGACTATAATCTCAAAATCCTTACTTTCTGAAATGTTTCCAAAACATTTTAATCTTACGGTTTAGCATCTTGTGGATGTTGGCTACGTCGACCACATTTTATTAGAATGAAGTTAATGTTATGTTCCAGTTCTACTTCTGTGAAGTCAGCTTTTGTGAGATCATCCACACAAATGTCAAGCGCTTACCATTTTTTTTATAGAGAAAATATATGCTACTACATAATTAAATACTGTTGTCTAGCGGTCCAATCGCCTTTGTGGTCTAGCGGTCCACGTATTGGAGTTGACTTCACGAGGTCCCGAGTTCGAGTCGGGCAACAAAAAGAAAATATGTTTTTTCCAATTTTCTAATGAAAATAACGGATTGGATATGTGCCCGGTTGGCGATGGGCTTGCCGCCTTATTTACATACACCTAACATTATTTACATAATTAAACAATGTTGTAAGCCTATTTAACTATACATAACACAACGTAGACTAACAGGTAATAGGTATGTGTGTTTGCTTTATTAATTACCGTCATCTTGCGGTATTTTTTGTTTAAAACATTTATTCCAGCGTTTTCCGTATTAGTGTACTAACTAGACAACAAATTAGTTAATTTGTCTAATAAACAAATAAGAGATACAGGGCCGGCTTCAGCCTTTGACCAGAGTAGTCCAAAATTGTCTTAAAGCGTCCTTTAGTCAGTACTAAAAGATAGAGGAAGGGCTTTAGCCTTTGACCAGGGCAGAGCGAGATTGTATTGCAGCGCCCTTTAGTCAGACCTAGGAGGGCTGGCTCTAGAATTTGACCGGATTAGAGCTAAATTGTCTGAATGTTCCCTTTAGTTAGTATTAGAAGATACAGGGCCGGCTCTAGCCTTTGACCAAGGTAGACCGAGATTGTCTTACAGCGCGCTTTAGTCAGTACCAGGACGGCCGAGTCTAGCCTTTATCCAGGGAAGAGCGAAATTGTTTAAAAGCTCCCTTTAGTCAGTACTAGTAGATATAAGGTCGTCTCTAGCCGTTGACCAAGGTAGTGCAAGATTGTCGTGCAGCACTGTTTAGCCAAATCCAGGAGATACAGGACCTGTCCTAGCCTTTAATCAGGGCCAGTTTGTCTTTTGTTTGTTGCCAGTTTGTTTTTTGGATGTTTGGACTGTATTTGTATTTTTATTGCTATATCCTCGTCCTCTTGTTCTACTCTAGTGCCGGCTCTGGGGAGATACAATGTAGAATGCATACTCGTATTATATTAATTGATTAATACAGCCATAAAATATCGATATTTGCTGAGCATATTCACATTATGATTTGGTGATTCACCAACTCGACAGAAGAGACTGGGTACACGTGTATCCAGTTGGTTAGACTTAAAATTATTATCATTATTATGTAGCCACGATTTGGACACGCCAAAATTTTCATCCATTCTACACGATTAAATTTAAGTGAAAACACTTTTTAGTAAACCGATTTTGATGGTTCTTTTTAAAAAGCTAGTTCGTGATTCTGACGTGGTCTCACAATAGTTTTATCATAATGCGACTTGCAATTTTAGAATTTTACTTAATGGTGCACACATATACATAATACACAATATAAAAATGAATCATTATTTTTCATGGTCATCTCATCACGCCTGAATTTTTTTTTTGCTAATTATTTTTTTGTTTTGTTGGCTTTTGTTGGGAGACGGTCCCGAATCGCGATGAAGAAAAAATCGGTAAAATGACAGGGAAAATGGGAAAAACAATGCTTTTAATCTGTACAAACTGTTAGTGGCTGTCAATGCGAAATTTTCCGGGTTGGCTAGTTAACTAATAAAAATATATGCCCGTGTTGGTCCGGGCTCCTTTGCAGAATATACCATCTGCCTTTCTTGCCAGGCAGCTCGTAAAAGGCGAGCATTGGCTTATCATCACTAACACCGTGACATCTGACTAGGTGGTGGAGTTTCGCAGCGACTTGCCCGGATTGGTACCACCGCCTTACCTATTCCTGTTGCTATAACGTCATGACGTGTTCCGGTTCGGAGGGTAAGGTAGCCGGTCAACTTACTTTTGCTCGAGGCCTAACATCCTGACCTCAGGTTGGCAACGCACCATTACCATCTTTGGTGTCTCTAGGCGGCGTGAATTTCTGACCATCACGAAATCCGTCTGCTTGTTTGTCTTCCTACAACATAAAAAAATATGCATAATTAATAATAGTGCAATTTAAAAACTACAAGTTGGATGTTTATAAAATGTATACGGACCATTTCGGAAATGTTAGCTATCTTTCGAAAAAAGAATTATCAAATCGCGGATAAAACTATCAACCCTATGAAATAGTTGGAGTCGTTTTTTCCAGTTTTACTGCGCTTAATACTGATATTTATTTACATATATACAAACATACTTACATATCTCCACGCCAAGTCCCTTACGGGACTTTATTTTACTCTCTGATATTTATTTCTCGTGCTTTTCACTGTACCATACAAACTAGTTAAACTACAGTATTGTAAACCAGATAAGAATAGACAAGTAAGAGATAGCACGTAGAATAGCTCGTGACGTGTAGCTTGCATTCGTAATTACCGTTATCAGTTCGCGGCATTTTGTTGCTTAAATCTGGGATTTATTTGAAGCGCTTTTCACTTTAGCATGCTATGTAAAACAATGTGTTAAACCCAGCCAGCAATAGACAAATACAATATAGATAAGCTTGCGCCGGTAATTGCCGTCATCAGTTTGGAGTATTTTGTTGTTTAACACAGATTTATTTTAAGCGCTTTTCAATTTGTAGTGCTATAAACTTATTTTAAGCGCTTTTCACTTTAGCATTATTCTAGTTTTATTTTAAGCGCTTATTATTTGACCGTTTTCTTGGTTTATTTTAAGCGCTTTTACCATACTTTATATTTATTTTAAGCGCTTTTCACTTTACCATACTTTATGTTTGTTTTAAACACTTTTCACTATACCATACTTTCTATTTATTTTAAGCGCTTTTCACTTTACCATACTTAATATTTATTATAAGCGTTTTTTACTTTACCACGCAATGGATTTTCCTCTACTTTGCTATAGACGCTTAATAATTTACTTTGATAATGTTGCAAATACAGCGAAGACTCACTAGACATCTAAGAAACATTTGATAAGCGGCATAATAAGTAAAAAAATAATCTAGGTGTTATATTTTATTAATATTTTTATTTATTGACCTTATTGCGATTTATGCATTTCAATAAAGACCTTTTGTTCTTCGAACCAAATAACATTATATTTGATATTTTCCATCGTCGGCGCTTGGTAAAACTTCCAAATATTCGTAACTTTAAATAAAAAACACTTGTACTGTTTTACGTATCACTTATGATTTATTATTTTATAAATAGCCTACCTGTCTTTCACTTATAACAACATAAACCCACTACAAAATGAAATTATTTTTATAAATCAAAAATGTTGTTTAGTGGGGCCCACAGGAGCTACGAGTTGAAAAATACACAGTAAAACTAAAGATAATCGTAATCCGTCAATTTGTCGCTATAAGTGATGGTGTCAAAAAAAATTTTGTTTAATAATACTGAGATTTATGAGAAGCGATCTTTGCTTTATCACGGTATAACTAGAAAATCAATGTTATCGCAGCTAAGATTGACAAACACGGGATAAAGCGAAGGATAACACGTAATATGTCAGCTTGCGCTGTCAGAGAACGGTATTTTGTTGTTAAATACTACGATTTATTAGAAGCTCTTTCCGCTTTAACGTCGTCGTAAAGCAATATTGTTGCCGCAGCTAAGAGTTGACAAACATGTAGTAGAGTGTAGAATAACACGTAATATTTCAGCTTGCTTCTGTAATTACCTTTGTGAGTCTGGGGTATTTTGTCGCTGAATACTGAGATTCATTAGAAGCGGTTTTCGCTTTATCGTCGTTAAACTACTAAAGCAATGTTATTACCGTACCTGCAGCTACGAATTGAGAAACCTAGAGTAGAGCGTATTTTAACACGATTGTTTAGCTTGAGTTTAAGTTTTTAATAAGTACGGTGATGGTAGTTTTTACTGTGGATATTATAGGTGCACCGCTGTCCTGTGGCCGGAATGTTAAGTATATTGTGAAAGTCAAGTAGCAATTGCACTCTCCCAATTTAAACCCCGCTGAAGTTGTAAAAACCGTGAGGTTGACAACATATTAGTCATTCCAAAAAAAAAGTCTCCCAACAGAAACTTGACATTATTAATCGCCTCTGTGGTCGAGCGGTCCGGGTGTTGGACTTGACTGCATGAGGTCTTGGGTTCGAATCCCGGGTCGGCAAACAAAAAGAAAATTGAATTTTTCCAATTTTCTAATAAGAAAAAATGTTGGTCGGGATTGGAAACGTGCCCGGTTGGCGATAGGCTTGCCACCTATCACATTATGGGACTTAGTATCTTCGGCTAGTCGTGGGTGCCCTGGTTGTGCCTCTGCCTACCTTTTCGGGGATATGGGCGTGAAGACATTATGGTGACAGCCATAAATAAGGATGTGCCCTAAGTTATTTGCTGCACATCACTCTACCACCAATGTTCTTGTTGGTAATTCTCTCACCTCTTATGAGCTGCCTAACAGAGATGCAGATGATCAGTTCTACTTAGCGGACCCGCACACTGGAAAAAAATCTACTTTAATTCAAAAATATAGACACGCGGCTTAAAGTGAAGTATACCACGCAATATGTTGGGTTTTAAATATTACATGTCTGCTTATGTCAGCTTGCCGCAGTATTTTACTTGGTTTTACTTCGAGATTACAGTAAGTGTTGTTAAACATATGTCAAGTTCTAACCGCGGACAAGATCAAACGAATACGGGAAGAAGCGTAAGAAAATTTGTTAAATATAGGCCTAATTTATTGACTGCGTCACTAAAAGCACAACGCTGTTTATTGTTTTCCTTAAAACTACGAATCAGCTAAAGTGTTTTTAATATACAATTGGAATTCATAAAACAAACAGTGACTGAGAATGAGAGAATTCAAAGATAAGATGTTTAATGTGTTCGAAGCGCTTTGTGAATTTAAAAAAAAGTAACTTCACGCCCATAATCTCGAAGAGGTAGGCAAAGGCACAACCAGGGCATTCACAACTAGCCAAAGATACTAAGTCCCACAATGTGTGTGGTGGCAAGCCTATCGCCAACCGGGCACATATCCTATCCCGAGCATCATTTTTTTCTTAGAAAATTGGAAAAACCCAATTTTCTTCTTGTTGCTCGACCCGGGATTCGAACCCGGGACCTCATGCAGTCAAGTCCAACAACTAAACCGCTAGACCACAGAGGCGTTTGAATTTATTGTGTGAAAATTATTTTAACAACGTATTTAAACAGCTTAGAATTTAAAACATGAAATGAAGCATAGGATCACACGTAGTATTTCAGATTGACTGTAATTATCACAAATTTATTTTAAGCAATTTTTATTCTATTTGCAAGTACAGCAATAGCAGCTACAAATTGACAAACATGTAATAGAAGACATAATAATCCTGTAGGTGTAAATTTGATTAGTTAAAAGTCACCGTAAGAAACAAAAGGTTAAATCCTACTAATATAATTAAAGCGAAATGTAGTGAGAATGAATGAATGTTTGTTACCCTTTTATGCAAAAATTACCCAAAAAATATATATGAAACTGTACAGGAAAATATTTTATATATCTGAATAACACATGGGCTACAATTCATAAAAAAATACACTTTAGCCGCGAATGGAGGTTAGAATTTCTATACTTAATTCAAAGAACTTTTAAGAAGTTTTTATTGCTCTGACGCCGTATGACGTTAAAACAATTCTGTAAGGGCCACTTGCACGGTCTTGGGTTAAGTATTTAACACTGAGTTGTCTGAGTGTCTAAAAAGAGTTAAATTACCTTATATTTGACAGTTTAACTCAATATTAAAAGTAACCCTGGAATGTGCAAGTGGCCCTTAATGTTTGAAAAGTATCTTGTTGACAAAAACTAATATTGATAAGAAGCGTTTTTGCTTTGACGTCGTAAAGTTGTTACAGCACTATCGTTGCTACAGCTCGTAGTTGACAGACATGGGATAGATAGTGGAACCGGTAATATGTGTATTTTTGAAAACGATTTTAAAGTGCTTTGCTTAAGCGTCGAATCTTATACCTAACAAATAAAATCAAACATGGGGTACAGTTGAGATTATGGTAGAGGGTATTGCAAGTGACATTTCAGCTTTTATTCGTAATTACTTTTAAAGAGTGCTCTATACAACTTCTTCTAGTACCAGCAGTAGTAGTGGTGGTGTGCAAGTCAATGTTTTTTTGTTGCATTTGTCTACTACATATAATAATCAGCTCATATGCTACAATAGAAGATTTTTTTAGTATCCTGAATTTCGTTTGCTCCTAATTCAAATTATAGCGTAAAGGAGTTTCTAAAATCCTCGAATTCTGAGATATAGCTTGGTAAATTATACGAGTACAGTCGCAAAAATGTAATTAAATATTTGAAGTGACAGCCATGAGATTTCAAATTTCTCCACCAATTATTTCATTCCATTAAATTTCAATATTACAAAAAAAAACTTGTGACCGAAAGGTTTGGTTTCAGTTTTGGCTTAAGTTCGGTTTCGGCCAAAAAAATTTAGAAGCATTCAGGTGCGCAGAAACTTCAGTGTTCGTGAATTACTGTGCGTCGTTCATCAAATTTTGTCGCTTACTAGCAATCGCCTAAGTATTTATTTAAGTACTATAAAATAATACTAGTGTACCTATAGTAAATACATAATATTGATAATAGATTACAAATATGTTTTAAATAAATATATTATCTACGTACTTCATCATTCATGTCATTTTATTTTATTTAAAATTACTATCTAACAAGCTGTACGTATTCCTATAAGAAAGTATGAGCAGGGCCGGATTAATCAATAAGCAAACTAAACAGCTACTAAGGGCCTCTACGATTATAATATGATATAATCTGGATATTATTAGTTCTAAGTTTTAAAAAACAATTTTAAGCCAAAACATCTTAATTGCCATCAGAACATGGGGTGCCATATCAGTCACTGCTTTACGCCTCACAGACTGCTTAGGCCCTGAGTATGAGACAGTCAAAAAATTCGATTTTAATTTTGGTTTAAGCTGAAAACCCAGATTTGGTCGGACCCTACAAAAACACTAATGTATTTCTATAAAAAGAAAGATAAGACTCCAACTTCCACCGACTTTTTTATTTTTATAGGCTACGGCCATCTCCTACCATCAAGAGAAACGTACGCTTACTTACTGTCTTAGTACCTAAATACCTTAAAATAACCATATAAATTATAACTTAACAAAATACAACTCATTTCAAAAATGTCCAAGAGCCCTACATATTTGTCGGTCGGATAATCGTTCTCAAAGGAGAAAGCCACTAAACGTTCCAATGGCTTTCAATAAATAGTACCCTTAAATATTAGCTTCTGAGCCACTTTATAAAGCGTCTTTGTCCTGTCTTCTGAGTCACGCGATCATTTTCTTTTGAATTGCAGATTGAAGTTGAATTATGAAGTAGATTCTTAGATCTATGAGTTTTGAGGTCACGTAGTTGAGGAACTTTCGTAATTTCTAGATCAAATTGTTGACTTGTGACAATGTAATAATATTTAAGTGAATTTTAATTACTAAAATTGCAAAATTGTTAGAATGATTAATTTGCATTGAAATATCTTGGCAAATTAGATAAGCTAATTGCTAAATGTTGGCAACTAATTTTCCCGCTTATATTGGATCTTCTATGTACTTGACGTCTGACATTGTAGAAATTCTCTCTATATTTTATTGTACGTTATACAACAGCGAATAAACAAGCAGCTTTCCTGACAGTTATAGAACACCATGATCAAAAACGGTATTGGTGTGTCGCACTTCTGAGGTAAAGATAATGGAATCGCATACAAAAAGTCGAGGACTCGAGTTATTATAAAGCAGAGAACGAGTTGAACGTTTTTTTTTTATCAAATACACTTTAACTGCAACTAGGTGGTAAAATTTTGAGCTTACACATTTTGTCCGTTACACATCCTGAAGTCATCTTTTGTCATTTGTACAGGCCTAAAAGATTAGCTAACTTGATTAACTGTCCAAAAATGCTTAACTCGCAGTCTTCGCCTGATAACACACTATTTTTTGTCCCTAAATACCCGACTCACTTTTTATACCATTAGGTAATTTGTTTACTTCCAGGTATTTTTATTTCAGCACTTGCCTTTTGCTAAGTATAAATTTCTTTATAGCTTACCCGCGTTAACGCTAAAGAAAAGAATTAAAAGTTTCGCCACGGGACTTGAATTCTCGGTAGTTCAAATGATGAGAGCATACGTCGGTTTGAGACAAAAGGTTACAGGTTCGAATCCTGTCTGGGGCGAAATTTTTTCTTTCTTTAAAGTTTATAGAAATTTGCTTGCTTCTTTATCTTCCAATTCCTCACAAAAACACGAAGACTAAGATTTTTGTACTCGTGTTATTTTTTTATGTGAGAGGTCAGCGACCAAGTGGGTTCGGTCTCCTGATGGTAAGAGACAACCGTTGTCTAAAAACCCCATACATATTATAGCTGCGGCGCTATCCTGTGGCTGAGATATTAAGCCAGTTATGCAAGTCTAATGGCTACCCTACTCTCCAGACAGGAATATGATAGTCCCCCGTGTTGGTCCGGGCTCCTTTGTAGAATAGACCATCTGCCTTCCTTGCCAGGCAGCTCGTAAGAGGTGAGCATAGGCATACCGTCACTAACACCGTGACATCTGACTAGGTGGTAGAATTTCGCAGCGACTCACTCGGATTGGTACCACCGCCTTGCCTATTCCTGCCGCCATAACGTCATGACGTGTTTTAGTTCAAAGGGTAAGGTAGCCGGTAAACTTACTTTTGCTTGAGGCCTAACATCCCAGCCTCAGGTTGGTAACGCACCATTACCACCTTTGGTGTCTCTAGACGACGTAAATTTCTTAACATCAGGAAATCCATCCGCTTGTTTGCCTTCCAATGTCATAAAAAAAAGTCATTACAGTGGCAGGAATAGTTCAGACAGTCTCGGTATATCGCCCTAACTGACCACCAGTGATCTTGTTGATAACTACGTAAACGACTCTTTCAAGCGGCCTGATAGATAGATATATGGTCAGATAATTAAACGAAAAACAAGACTTAACCTTTCATAAAGCTAGATGTAACTTCTGGAGCTATTAAATTGGATGTTTATTGCTTTGAATGTTTGTTTATTCAATAAAGATGTACATTAAAGGCGACGTTTATCAGCAGAGCGCATTCACACTCTGTAAATAGGATTAAAAACAAGACTAAACAAACTAGTAACAAACGGGATCGTAAAATGAAACGACCAGCTCGGATTCGCTCGCACAAACGGCTTTTGATTTAAGCTGGGTGAAATTTTTATCAGTTTCTCCTGCAGCTTAGACTCGAGCTCAGTTCACTTCAGTGTGTTCATTTTTATATAAGTCGCACAATGTGACAGTACTGTAATAATTTATACATTGTAATAATAATGTTATAAATTGTTTTAGATCTCATGTCACTTTTAGTTTTTCTAGTGATACAAACATGTTATAAATATAATAGTAATTTTGAGTAATAGACTTAAATGTATTACTAAAACTAAATTTGAAAATTTTGCTTCATAATCAGCCCTTTGCATGTGTTTAAAGAGGCGTTTTCGCGCGTATCTTCGTGTGTAGACATACACCTGTTCTTGAGATACTTGGGCTAGGTGAAACCTGTTCAGATGCTACAGCGCCTATTCTATCTCTCGCATAAAGCGCATACAATGACGGAGACCTGCGCGCGTTTTCCACGCGAAACCGCACGAGTTGAAATACTCGGATGCCATTGCTGCGTCCAGGGCGCTCATTATGGATCTCAGTGGTCAACTCAAAATGGAAAAGTGCACATGAAATAGATGTGAAATGACGTGTTTTATATTTGCTATCTCCAGTGACCAACAGAAATACAATAGAAATAGCAAACACAAATGACGTCATTTGACAGCTATTTGAAGTACACTTTTCCGTTTTGAGTTGACCACTGAGATACATAAACAGCCTCCTGGTCTTCGCGCTAGTCCTAGCAGAAAACTTTTCAATCATAAAGTTGGACACAGAGTAACCGTATAATAAAAAAGTATCTTCACGCCCATATCCACGAAGGGGTAGGCAGAGGCACAACCAGGGCACCCACGACTAGCCGAAGATACTAAGTCCCACAATGTGATAGGTGGCAAGCCTATCGCCAACCGGGCACATTTCCAATCCCGAGCAACATTTTTTTTAATTAGGAAATTGGAAAAACCCAATTTTTTTGTTGCCCGACCCGGGATTCGAACCCGGGACCTCATGCAATCAAGTCCAACAACTGAACCGCTAGACCACAGAGGCGATACCATATAATAAAATACAATTTTTATTAAAAATAAGCCATACGATGAGTAGGTACTTGTAATGAGTTTATGTTATTTTAAAATCTATGGATGGGATACGGAATCTATATAACTGGATGTATATTAAATCGTCGATTTACATTTGCGACCAAAAAAAAATCAAAATCAACAAGCAAAAGATTCTAGTCCCTCTTTGCGTAGGAACGCGCGTAAACGTGATATCTGAATGCAATATAAATTGAAACGCTCGAATGATTACACGCGTAGGACGACTCTTTGGACTGTCTCTTAACGTTTAGATTTTAGTTCTTGTCATACCCATCTCCCATATAATACCTAAGTCTCATAATAAATATCTGTGTTCAGTATAAGTTCAAAACAGAAATTCCGCATTTCTTATAACTGCATTGCATCTGCAGCGTTTTTTGCAATAAAATTCAATATTATTAAAAGCCAAATCCCTAATGTGAAATTGTAATAGTCTGCAAGAAGATCCCCGATATTGGCAATCCCGGAAGTCAGCCATGTCATAAAACTATCAGCATTCAATTCTCGTAGATGCTCAGTTTCTGGCTGTAGAAAATTAATTCCGACTATTATTTGCTTAAACTTTTAGTTTTCGTTGACTGGACTGTTTTCACGTGACTGGTGCATTTTTGTCTTTTGTCGGAGATCAGGCTTGGATATCTAGAAGTTATTATTTATTATAACACGGAACACAAACTAATAAAATCAGTATGGTAGCAAGAACAAACAAATAAAACAATAATAAATTTAAAAAAAAGTGTTAGTTCGGCAAAATAGCAAAATAGACCATCTGCCTTCCTGCCATGCAACTAGCATAAGGCGAGCATAGGCCTTTCGTCACTAACACCGTGACATCTGACCAGGTGGTAGGATTTCACAGCGACTAGCCCGAATTGGTACCACCGCCTTACCTATTCCTGCCGCCATGACATCAACGCTTGCCGTAGAAGTGTTTCGGTTTGGAGGATAAGGTAGCTTACGTTACGGTAAGCTTACTTTTGCTCGAGGTCTAACATCGGGATATCGGACCGTGGTCCGAGGTTGGCAACGCCTCATTACCATCTTTTATGTCTCTAGGTGTCATTAATATCTTTCCCTCAAGAAATCCAATTATCAAAGACAATACCGTCACGATAAATTAAAAAAGTATGCATTATTAAGTAAACTCAAAAATCATTAGTCTTCGAATCATTTATCTTGACTTATCTTTCAAAAGAAGAACCATCAAAATCGACTGGCTATTGACAGAGTAATCGGTCAACAAGCATACGAAGAAAAACAAAAAACGTGCAGTCGAATTAAGGACCTCCTCTTTTTTAGAGTCGGTTAAAAATAAAAATTAGCAATTAATGTACTAACGTCTTAACACACATGTTCCGGAAACAATTCATTGTCTTCATTACACAGAAGCCCGGGACTAACACGGGTATTAATTGCACGTATAATCCCGGGCCTAATCTTATAAATGTACAAGTACAATGAATCTTAAACTAAGAGTCAAAGCGAAAGTTTAATCAAACTCAAACGAAGAGACTCCGAGCTCAGTGCTCACTCTCCGTTAATGTAGTTGTGTCCCGGACATATCTGTACTAACTTTGTGAAAGGAATCCAGTTCTCATTTTAGCCTAGCTTTGTTCTATCTACACATGTAATAAACTTTACTCATATAATATCACTCGGTTGTTGGACGAATCTAACAATAACTCGATCATATCAATGATTCGCTTGCTTTGGAAGTAGTTTAGAATAATATATCCATAGATAGATATATATCTATGGATATATTATGGATATATTATTCTAAACTACTATATAATTATTCATATGAATAACCATACTAATACAAAAAGCTACAAAGTAGTAGTATGAGATAAACAAAAACTGTTGTGGTGTTTATTCTTTTAAGTCGTTACAAAGTGTTGAAATTCGTAAATCCCGGTTAGTGTATATGTAGGTATGTCTTTGTGTGTGTGCGTGTGTGTGTGGGTGTTTGTGTGTTTGTGGCGTCATGACTCACTACATTACATGTCGGTTATACATAACCATCTTCTCTCTTTCTCCATGGCTCTCCTGTTGTAAGACAACCACTACCTATAGACACATTTATGTTACAGATTCGTCGCTATTTTGTGATTGGTATCTTAATATTAGGTAAGACTATCGGCTACCTTGCTCTCCAGTGTGGAACAAATTTATGAAAGATAGTTAGTACTTGGATATCCATCTTCTAGTTGGAAAATAGTATCTTCTCGCCTCACGATTCCTAAAACAAGCAAAGTAACAACTATGCCTTAATTGCCTCACGATTATCCGAAGGAACTAAGTCTCACAATTGCCATCAAAACTTCAACTGGGCAATTATGCAGGGCAATGTTGTTATTAGAAAACTGAAGAAAAAATGAAAAAAAATTAAGCTGCCTCCCCCGGAAATCTCCTCCTATAGATCTCCTCCTGGCAGCCATTCGCCCGGATTGGTACTACTGCCCTATTTATTCCTGCCGTTATAACGCCCAATGCTTGCCGTTGACGTGTGCCAGTTTGGAGGATAAGGTAGCAGGTAAACTTACTTTTGCTCGAGGCCTAACATCCTGGCCTCAGGTTAACAACGCACCACTTCCACCTTTGGTGTCTCTAGGTTGCGTAAATTTCTTTCAGGTAAAAACTACGGGTTGCGCTCTGGGAGTGCCATCAGAAGTGAAAAGTTGAATATTAACGTTGTGCATTTTTGATATTTAGAAATGGGAATAATTTTGCACAAATTGCTTTAATTTATTAGTATGAAAGTACTATCATTTATATGGTAGAAAACATTATTCACTTATAGCGCTATCGTACACAAACATGACCAACATTCGCGCAAGCGTCCTGCGCCGTCTTACGAATTTTCGATAAGGTCACTTCTCCTGACGCGAGTTTTTATCCATTCCAAAAAAGTGCAAAACACCGCTAAAGAAGTTAGCACTTCAAAAATATAGCTAGCATTAACACTGGACGACTAGACCATAGAGGCAACCTTGTTTGTTTTCTTGTAAAGCGTTAATTAAATTGGACGTACCTTTGTACAGTAAAACAGAATACTTGTAATTTTAATTAAGAATAACCATAATAATTCCAACTACACCTCGCCACTTGAGCACGGAATGAAAACAAAACACAAATAGCTTCCCCGAGAGCTAGACCAAAGATGAGTAGTTTTGCTCTTGAGTTGAATCAGTTAGTCATTCAGTTTCAACGGTTCAAGATACTCCAAACTGTCGTTTTACTAAACTTTATATTCATTATTGTTGGAGAATACCCCTTTTACTTTAATACTAACCAAACCGGCGAATTTTGTACCGCTTAAGAAAATAAGTTTTTAAACAAACTTTGAAGTCTTTTTCGATTTTTCTAAATATTACTAGAATTATTTAAAGTTGCTTCTAAAAGTCTACATCATCCCAGATTAAATACAGTAAATCATAGGTTTCCAATCTATCACACTGTGTGTTTAAATACCTCCAACTTTTCGTGACTTTTCTTAGTTGTGCCTCTGGCTATTTGTTCGTAGACATATACTCAGAAACTTATTAATTTTTTATCGAACTTCTTCACAGCTACATTTTTTTTGCTGAAATGGCCCTTGCATTTTGTAATTTTTAGTAATATTTAAAAATAGTCGCCAAACGGAAATGAGTCACGAAATGATGCAAATATGACCAGGGCTTCAGTTTGTGACTAATTATAAAACCACGCCGTTATTTTTACCGTCACAAACATTACGTATTTTGCGCTTATCTTTGTATGTAACCTTCGACCGAAATAAATTACTGGACAAATCATCTATAAGAAGCACAAAAAATAATACGTCAACCTATTCAAGCGTACCTGCAGCAATAATTTTTACTAACCAACTTCGAAAAAAGTAGGAGATCATGTATAAGATAACAAGCACTGTTTCGCAAACATTGTGCTGCCATAACGTGACCATAGCCCGGTAATTCTCACACTTTTGTTAGTCATAATAAGTGTATAATATACATTTATTGGAATTAAAAAAATACTTGTTTTATGTACTTTTTGAAGTTATACTTCTTTTGGCGCGTTAGGAAAAATTATGAGGGTAAATTTTTACGATGCGCGCGCACACCGTTACGAAAAACCGACAGGATGAAGTTAGCTACAGATAACATTTTAGTTTTTCAAAAAAAGGTACCTTAAATATTAAATAAACTTTATTTAACTAAATAATGCATTATAATAAAACGTTTAATGTATTAAATACCTTTTTTCTATGGTTAGTGTCATTTTGTCTACAAATGTAAAATAAGGCAAAAGATAAAATTTTAAAAAGATTTTTATCTTATTACGCCGAAGATGTATAACTTCTAACGCGTGTACATGAGTACACACACAATTTTTTTTCAAGTACTTCAAGGACGTAATTTCGTGCAAAGTATAAAGTTGCTCTTGTTTTTGGCTAAAGAATCAAGTTCGGTTTCTGCCGTCTAAATGACAGTATCATGTATCTTACCTTCGGGTTTCCGGACTATAACATGATACTGTTGAACTAAGTAAGTTGCACATTAAGGCTAGCATCTCGACCACAGGACTTTTTTACGATGTCTATAGGCTACAGTTATTTCTTACCTCAGGAGCTTACTCGCTGTTTCGACATCTTTTAATTTTAAAAATTTTCAATGTATTTTGTTTTTTTGTTTTTGTTTTGTTGTTTATAAGTCGACGTGATCGAGATGTTTCTTGGCTACGTTACTCATTGATTTTTTTGAAGTGAAAACTTCTTTAGCGGCCTTGAGCTCTTTTTATGGAATGGGTCAAAATTTCTAAACTCTCGTCAGATCGTCAGATCAGAAGACCTAAGAGATCTAAAACAAAATGTAGATTCACTTCTGTTTTTTATTGCTTAGATATGTCCGAAGAGTATAAGATTCGCAATGGATAATACGCCTACCATTACATTTACACAAGACAACATGATAACAGATACGTATAATATCAACACACATTGATCTATTTATACCATAAACTTTAAATAAGCTTTATGTGTAGGCGAGTAATGTTCGTTATACAGATAATAAGACGACGCTCCTAGCCGTCACGTGGTCGTACCTTAGCGAGTTTTTGTCAAGCTAAACGCAGGTTATTGATATGAAAATAATATTTGTGCATAAATGATAGTACTTTCATACTGATAATTAAAGTAATTCGTGCAAAATTATTCCCTACCCATTCCAAAATATCAAGACGCACAACGTTAATATTCAAGTTTTCACTTCTGCCGACACTCCCGGAGTGAAACCCGTCTTTTGTTTTAAATTTTAAGATGATTTATTATTTTGTTACTGTTATCGCTATTTTTAGGTAAAATTCTCACACACTAGCCACCCCGTTAACGGAACAGATATGTTGATGGCACTTTACTCAGAAATTTATATGATTATTTTGTTTTCGTTATTGCGCAAGAAAACATTAATGTGATTCATAGTTTCAAACAAAAACAGTTTTATGGGCTAGGGCTCAATTACCAACGGCTTACGGACGGAGACGGTTGTGTGATACCAAACACATGTACAACATGTCTGTATTTCGTGATTCAGGTATTTTAATGAAAAATAATAATATCTTAATTTAAAATTTAATAATCGATTCATACTTTTAACACCTTATGGAAAAAAGGAGCGTTGTAAATTTTACGTAATTGTGTATGTGTGTTTGTATATGATATCATAACTCCTAAACGATTTTGTTGTGATTTTTTTTGTTAGAAAGCTGACGTGATCGAGATGCTTCGCCATATTTGGAATGAATTTTGTATCGGGTTATTAATAATATTTATATTATTAAACGTGTATATTTTTACATTCATATTGCATGATTTAGTTGGTGATAGAAGGCTTTCTTTACCTATTCCTGTCATCATAATGACAGAATATGACGCTAGTGTGTTTCGCGTTTCGCGTTTCGGTTTGTAGGGTATTCACGCTGTACAAAGAAAACGGTTCTCCTTTGCCATTACGTAATTCGTATAAATAAAAAATGGGTTGCACTCCGGGAGTGCCGGCAGAAGTGAAAACTTGAATACTAACGTTGTGCATTTTTGATATTTTGGAATAGTTAGGGAATAATTTTGCATGAATTGCTGCTTTAATTATCAGTATGAGAGTACTATAATTTATGTAGTGAGAATACAATATTCATTTATTGCGCTATCGTACACAAACATGACAACATGATCATTAGCGCAAGCGCCCTGCGCCGTCTTACGAATATTTGTCTTGCGAATCAGGTGACGTGTCCTTAGGAGAGTTTAGAAGTTTTGACCCATTCCAAAAAAGTGCGCAACGCCGCTAAATATGCTTTCACTTCAAAAGCGACTAAGTGCGAGTCGAAATCACCCTTATAGGGTTATATAGTTGAAAGCATAGATGAGAGATAAATATCGAGATTGGCAAGGAATGTTAACTAGGTACAATAAATTCCACTAGGTACAATTTAATTTTTCGTAGCATTTGCGAAGACGGTGTTGTCTTTTTGTAGTTTTTGAGTTTTGTTCTTGTATATTTAACTGCAAAATTGTTTTTAACGAAGAATAAAATTTAAATAAAACACTGTTCCAATTGAATATTTACCAAGTGGTTAATATTCAATTTGAATAGTACAAAAAATACATACATATTTGTAAGTACACAAACTACTACTTTGAAAGTGTCTATCTTTTAAAATATTGTCAATAAAAATGACTCAATATCATAATTAACCCCCAACACAAAAAGAGAGATGTTATAAGTTGGACGCGTCTGTGTATCTATGGCATCGTAACTGATAAGCAGCTGGACTAGTCCCGATGTGGGTATTTTAGTATAATAGCTGACATTATAGAAATAGTTCTTATCTATGTTACGGATAGGTTTTATTGGCCGTTACTTTATATTTTTAAATTAATGATTAATAAAAACTTATACAGGGCTTCTTTCAAAAGACCGGCCAAATTTTAATATGAGGGAATAAAATTATAGCGCATTTTAAATATTAATTGCCAAATTTTGATATTACTATAATATATATTTAATATATTAAGTATATACACTTTTACTTACTTTTCTTAGTTATAATTTTATTTTTTAGTTCAGACAGGACGTCGTCAATGTGGCCTAGCATAACGTCTAGTCATGCTACATGTTTATAATATGAGGAATTCTATGATCGATCCGCAAGGCTAATTACGAACTGACAGACACCGACCGCCAATTATCCTTGGATCGCATTCAATACACGTTGAATTGTCATGCATTGAATCATACAGAAGCCTGTAGTTTTTTACTACAGCCCGAGATCCTAGAGCAGCCAGACCTTTTTTTTATGATAATGGAAAGCATTCAAGCAGACGGATTTCCTGATGGTAAGAAATTCACGCCGCCAACCTGAGGTCGGGATGTAAGGCGTCGAGCAAAGTAAGTTTACCGCCTACCTTACCTACCAAACTGGAACACGTCATGTCGTTATGGCGGCAAAAATAGATAAGGTGGTGGTACCAACCACCCAGGTTGTCACTGTGAAACTCTATCACTTAGTAAACCTTCGCTACTACATTATGAAAGTTTACTTACGCATGCTTCCAATACAGGAACTGCTTCTATCAAATCGGTTTTATTAGGTTTCAAATAGCAACCAACCTGGTTTAAATTATAATTTATTATACGTTTATTTGTATTTTTATCCCGTAAGTAGTTCAGTCAGTTAAGAAGTTTTATGAATCCTTTTTTACAGCCGCCGCATTTGACACAACGCTTTTCATCAGTTAAGGTTAAATTGTGATTTGTATTACTTATCTAGTTTTCTTCATCAACATCATCAACCGGAGGACGTCCACGGCTGGACATAGGCCTCCCCCAAAGAGCGCCCCAAGTCACGGTCACCAGCCGCTTGTAAATAACGACTCCCTGGGACTTTGACCAGGTCATCAGTCCACCGGGAGGGAGGTCGTCCAACACTACGTCCTCCAGTGCGGGGCCGCAACTCGAGACCCTTTCTTCCCCAGCGGTTGTCGGTTCTGCGAGTAATGTGGCTTGTCCATTGCCACTTCAGCTTGCTGAATTTCTGGACTATGTCGGTTTCTCTCGTTCCCTTTGTCTAGTTTATAGGGTTACTTTTAGTATTGACAAAAGACAAGCCCGCTGAGTTTCGCCGCATCTTCTCAGTGTGTGGCGACGATCCCATTCGGTGGTAGTTTAAAAAAAATTACTCGCACAAGTATATTAAGTTCATGTGAATTAAGATTTTTCTGATTCTGGTTCATTTATTTGTATACATATATCGCATACAAATCCCAATACATCCTTTTTATGATTATAATAATATCTTGCATCCAAACGTGATCTTCTCTGTGCACTTTTAATTTGACTAATAATGTCATACCTTAGCTTATTATGTTATTACACTGGCTCACAAACATTCATACGTAATTCATGACTGATGGAATTGAGTGACACCTGCATGACTCTAATGTTAATTTGCTACTCTTACCATTGTCACAGCTCTTGTAATGTATAATTGTAACGTTAGTTTAATTGCATACTTCACTATTAGTGAAATGTTACATTACCAATTATTGAGACTTGGATATGAGTAACGTATGTAAATATTCCGCTCGTATTGCATTCAAGAGTTCCTACCTAAAATCACATATCTGAAATCAATTTCTAATTTGGATGAAATAAAGTTTCAAGAGTAACCCCTACCGGTTCTGTATTTAGGAGTGATAGAGACTCATCGCAGAAACCGCTCTTATGTTTTTATCTTATTAGTTTATTCATCAGAGAGGTTATTCCCCGTAAATATGTATTCAAATTTATTTACACTCCATATTATTACAAAAGCGAGCTTAACGCGCATTAGCATTCTTTATAAGTCTGTAAAACTGAAAACGCTGATGATATTAAATTTTAATTTGAATACAATGAAATATAATGAACTATTTTCTGTAATGTGCTCATACATATCTTCACACCAAGTTACTTGCAGGGTCGGCAGAAATCACAATGTACCAAAAGTATTGATCTGTACCTACGGACTAGTCTAGCTTTACGTTTTCCCCCGTGTTGGTCAAGGCTCCTTTGCAAAATAGACCGTCTGCCTTCCTGTGCCAGACAGCTCGTAAAAGGCGAGTATAGGCTTACCGTCACCAGCACCGTGACATCTGACTAGGTGGTAGTCCACCACCGCCTTACTTATTCTTGCCGTCATAACGTCAGTGCTTGCCGTTGACGTGTTCCGGTTCGGAGGATAAGGTAGACGGTAAACTTACTTTTGCTTGAAGTCGAACATCCCGGCGTCAGGTTGGCAAAGCACCATTACCACCTTTGGTGTCTGTAGGCGGTGTGAATTTCTTACTATCAGGAAATCCGTCTGCTTATTTGCCTTGCAATAACATAAAAAAACATTTATTACTTATTTCGCACAAACACGCCTTTTCACGAGTCTCCCTCTTGACACCACTCTTGGCTGATATTCGAGCGACTTGATCATCTAGTGTCAACCTAGGTCTGTCCGGGTACCTATAACCATCCATTTTCAGATTATATACCTATTTTTCAATCTTCCATCTGTCATTCTTTCCACATGACCAAGTATCTTAACGCCCATATCCCCGAAGAGGCAAGCAGAGACACAACCAAGGCACCCACTACTAGCCGAAGATACTAAGTCTCACAATGTTATAGGTAGGCCTATCACCAACCGGGCACATATCCAATCCCGGGAAACGTTATTTTTTAATAGAAAATTGAAAATATATATTTTCTCTTTTTTTTGGCCGACTGGGAAATCGGACCTGGGACCTCAAGAAGTCAAGGCCGACGCCAGACTGCTAGACCGCACGATCAAACCAACCAAGCATGATCATTTGATTTGCTGATAAATTAATGATAAGAGTTAAATTTAGATTTAACTCTTATCATTAATTCAGTCATCACCTCTGTGGTCTAGCAGTCTGGGTGCTGGACTTGACTGCTGAGTTCCCGGGTTCGAATCCCGGGTCGGCCAACAAAAAGAAAAATTGGATTTTTCCAATTTCCTAATAAAAAAAATGTTGGTCGGGATTGGAAATGTGCCCGGTTGGCGATAGGCTTGCCACCTATCACATTGTGGGACTTAGTGTCTTCGGCTAGTCGTGGGTGCCCTGGTTGTGCCTCTGCCTACTTCTTCGGGGATATGGGCGTGAAGATACTTTTTTTTATATTTAGAGATGGCTTCGTTAAAAAACATATTGCACTTAAGTATAGGTTACTTAGCTTCTCACTAAGTATTCGTTAAATAATTGCCTAATTAAAATAGCAGGTACTTGTCGTACCTTGGCATTAAGTGAATTTATTATGCAATTCTTGACCTTTCGTTATAAAATAAGTGTTGGGACATACCAGCTGAATCAACAGTGGGCTCTTTTAGCACTTTTTTAATCTAGTTCTGTTAATTGTGTGGATTTTTGTCATTGGACTTTTACGCAAGTAATGAGCTTACTTGAGAAACTGCTTGAAAAACTATTTTTAGGGTCGTTCCTAAATCTGTTCCTCAAAATATTAATCACAACAGTTTCGTTGTTTGTTAATCACACAAAAATGAAGAGCAATTCGAAATCAAATATTTATTTTTTTATATACCTTTCCTTGTTGGTCCAGGCTCCTTTGCACAATAGACTATGTGCCTTCCTTTGCCAGGTAGCTCGTAAAAGGCGAGCTTAGGCTTACCGTCACTAACTCTGTGACATCTGACTAGGTGGTAAAGCCACGCAGCGACTCGTCGGGATTGGTACCCCCGCCTTACCAATTCCTGCCGCCATAATACCAGCGCTTGCCGTTGCCAAGGTAGCCTGAGGTAGCCGAGGTAACTTACTTCTGCTTGAGGCCTAACATTCCGGCCTGAGGTTGGAAACGCAACATTACCATCTTTGGTAATGAAGGCGGCTTAAATTTCTTACTATCAGAAAATCTGTCTGCTTGTTTGCCTTCCAATATCATTAAAAGAAACCTAAAATGATGTTTGACTGACGACGTACCTAGGTGTTTTTTTTTTCCTACAATTACAATGGTATGACTTGAACATGTAGTACCTCTGTATGTTCCATAATCTAGTACGAAATTTATTTATTTTTATTTCTTGGATTCAAATATGTCAGTCATTATTATTCTGTATTTGCCGAAGATGCTTACATTTCGTACTAAAACACCTGACCAATTTTATTATTGCTGACTAGTGTGTACATACACTTTAACTAACCCCTTTGCTCATGCAAAGCTGCCAACATTATGCATATAGCCCGTCATTATATTTTATTAAATAGCAATATTATTTCAACTGAATTATCTGAGGTCCTTAGAAATATCCTTTAATAATGATTAATTTCGTTTAAAATATGTTAACACTTGCACATATTTATTACTAGCTGTTAAAAGCGAATACGCCAGCTATTAAAGTTATTCCGAGAGAACCTATTATATTATATTATCTCTCTCACAAAATATAGACAAGTACCTCTGTGGTCCAGCGGTCCGGTGTTTGACTTGACTTCACGAGGTCCCGCGTTCGATCAACAAATATAAAATGTGGTTCTATAATTTCTTAACAAAACCAACGTTACCCTGTTGGATAAACCACGTTGTAAAAGCGTCTTCTGTTAGTCTTGGGTGCCTTGGTTGTATCTACATCTTTGGAGGTACGAGCGTTAAGATACTATACTTTTTGTATGAAATTAAACTCTGCCACTAGAATCCGTTATTATATCAAGGTAAAAATAGGTTATTCCTTTCGAAGATTTAGCTTATTGAAATGCAAAAAAAATATTATAATCCTAGTCATATTTGCTTTTAAAATACTACTTTACTACTATAAGAGATAGATCGTTTAGTATAGCCTTAAGGTGGCTAACCGTCCGGGGAGAGTTTTAGTGGTTTTTTTCTAGTATGCAGTTTCATTTCAGTTTCAGTTATTTACAAATCAGTCTGTTGGTTTGCCTATAATATAAAGTGATTGGGTTTTAGGTACTTCTTTGCATTGTATAAGCTGTATATTCATACCAAACTTTTTTTTATATTAGAAGGCAAAGAAGCAGACGGATTTCCTGATGGTAAAGAAATCACAACGCCCAGAGACAACAAAGGTGATAATGGCGCGTTGCCAACTTGAGGCCGGATGTTAGGCCTGAGCAAAAGTTAGTTATACAGGCTAGCGTTTCTTCCGAATCGGAACACGTCAATGGTAAGCACTGATGTTATGGCGGCGGGAATAAGTAAGGCGATGGTGACAAACCGATGTATATTAAATATTAGTACATACAAAATTCATCTGTGCGAACTCTATTATATATGCACAAAGGTAGAAACTCTTCATACTTCTTTACAATGTGAAGTGGTTATTCCAAACATGCCAGTGGAATTCCCGGGCACTTCCTTACAATGACTGGGAATTCCAACAACATTAATCGGTGTTTTATTTTAACACTTTCATTGTTTTCTGGTAAAAATTGTAGCTTTTTTGCAACCTTTAAACTAAGTGCCTATAACCTTAAACCTAAAATTAGATGTTTGTACAGAGCACAGATATTTTTGCTCCATTGTTCATCTTATCCTTTAAACCAGAAAATGACGGTAGCGAGCACTGTTCCTAGTGTGCTATAAATAGGATTGGCGATTAATAAGCCAGGCAGGTCTACCAGGATCGTGAGGTTTGGCATTCGATGCTCTCTGCCTATCTCGTAAGGGACTTGGCGTAAAGATATGTATGTATGTTTGTGGGCGATTAAATACGATGTCGAGTTGTCGTCTTTATCGCTACAATTGTAAAACTTGAAATCGTGAAAAATCTCAGAAATGGGCTAGTAGTGCCCCAATTATTTTTATTGAAATATTTGCAATCACTAGACTGTTGTTAAACGTTATATATATTAACAGGCTTTTAATCGTGATGTCGTCCGCGTGAATTTCATACAAACTTTACCTTATTTTACCCCTTTAGAATGGATTTTTTTTATTCCTTGACGAATGTTTATGGCATTATAACTATCTGTATACCAAGTTGCAGTAAAATCCAGCCAGCGACTTTATAAAGGGGAGGTTATATGTTCATCTCTACATTTTTATGTATGTTAATCGATTTCTCCGTCATTTCTAAACCTATTTTAATAGTTTTTAAGATCTTACTGCTAATCCTCTATCTTCTAAATCGTCTCATTACCACCAAGTCTGAATCTGATGATCTTAGGAAAATCAAGAAAAAAAATATTTTTTTGTGTAATTAGATGACACAATCATTGAATTTTTTGGCAGTTTACCGCTTTTAAATTATACTTTCTGAGATAAAAAGATTAATATGCTTTAAATTTTGTTGCAGGTAAGCATTGTGTCATGTCATCAAAGTCATTATCTTCTGCTACAAGTTTTATGAACAACTTCGAAAGTATGAGGAAAAATTAAATGTTTTGTAATTATTAAGTTATTAAAATGTTACTAACTTTAAGTACCACACTCAATCAGGTCTACGCCAGTGTTTAAAGGCTGGCAAACCAAATGTACTATTTTTTGAAGGAAAATACACGCTCTAGAATGTGAAAGGGATGAGGAGGAGCACGGATTTTAATTAGATGGAGAGTTTTGTTAAGCTGATTGGTGCTAATGCCCTTTTCCACTCTATTCAGATACCGCTTGAGATGATTTTACTTTGTGTTTTCATTGCGCCAGTTTTCTCCCCGTCAGTTTTCTTTGTTCGTTCTGCTATCACTGACTAGTTTTGATGCAATAGGTAGCGAGCAAGAACAGCACATTGCAATGTTGCAAAATATATAAATTTAGTGTACATATTTTCAATTTTTTTTAATCTATCAAAGCAAAAGATCACAACCATTATTGTTGCATTAAACACCAAGACCATTATGATGGATTACCTACATACAAAGTCTTTAGAATAAGTAAATTTACCGGTTCCTCAAACTTCCAAAGCGGAATAAGACAATGACAATCACTGATATTGTGGCAGAGAGATGAAACTTAATATTCTAGACTATTCAATCTGTCTATATGAATTATTTAGGAGTTCATAATATGATTTATGTTCATTTTGAAAAAAAAACGTATTAATTTGTTTAGAATTCAGTAAATATTTGATGATATGCCACTATAGGAAATGTGCATAATATAGCTGTCTTATTGTTAAAGCAATACTGATTTGGATTTGTAGTTTTAAAGTGTATTTAAAACATGTAACATATCATCAAAAAAAATTAAAAAAAATAAATAAATATCCCTGGACAAGACACACAAATTAAACCTAAACCAAACGGCTAGAAAGAAAGAAGAAAGAAAGAAAATTATTTATTTGCGGAATATTTGTGAATAATAAATAATAATAATAAATAAATAAATATCCTTGGACAAATCACACGAATTGAATCTAACCCCAAAGTAAGCAAATTATATGCTTGTGTTATGGGTGTTAGTCTACAATACTAATACATGGAAATACTTAAATAGATACCAGAATATATTTAATAAACACCCAGACCCGGAAATGCAGACATCTAAATGTTCATCACACAGATGCCTGCCCCTGTCGGGAATCGAACCCGAGCCTCGCGGTTGGTCGATGTTGTTAGGCGTGTAGGCTAGCCACTCAACCAACGAGGCTGTCAAAAATGCTCTAAAGACTTTTAAACATCCGTATCTTTGCCTGCGAAACAGCCATTACACGTTACACAGTAAACATATTAGTAATAATAATTAAGTAGCCTAAACACTTTATAACTATGTAACATTCTACAGGAAAAATCTTTTTCAGAATCGGTTAAGTAACTTCCAAAAATGCTTCGACTCACCACTTAAAAACTTTGAACAGTTGTCAATAGATACATATGTGTGAAAGGATCTATTTATAGTGGTTTGATTTGTTATTGATACAACTCTACTGAAATACGGACAAAAATGAATAATGGCCGACCTAAATTTGATATAAGTTCCTGCATACTAACAGAATCGAATACGCGTTACGGGTCAGATATGAACAGTAACTGTGGACTTAGATAATAGTTAACATGTTAACATGAGTGCAAGTTCTGATGTAGATAGAAAGAAAACATGTATTACAAATATTAGACAATGTATTTATATTTTTTTATACGAACAGATTGAGTTAATGTCATACATATTCTCAAGTTAATAGAAATCGCAAAATCAGTCAATAAATGTATCTTACAAAGGAATTATTTTTTAAATTACATAATAAATAAAAAAGTAAAACTGCAAAAATCGTCTTCAACTATATTATTAGATACTACGTCGCGATAATTTTTTTTTATGATAATGGAAGACAAACAAGCAGACGGATTTCCTGATGGTAAGAAATTCACGTCAATATTATATAAGAATAATAAATTCTCGCCGCCTAGAGACACCAAAGGTGGTAATGGTGCGTTGCCAACCTGAGGCCGGAATGTTAGCCTCGAGCAAAAGTAAGTTTACCGGCTACCTTACCCTCCGAACCGGAACACGTCATGACGGTATGGCGGCAGGAATAGGCAAGGTGGTGGTACCAATCCGGGCGAGTCGCTGCGAAACTCCACCACCCAGTCAGATGTCACGGTGTCAGTGACGGTAGGCCTATGCTCGCCTTTTACGAGCTGCCTGGCAGCAAGGCCGAGGGTCTATTCTGCAAAGGAGCCCGGACAAACACGGGGAATATTCCTATTCGTACTTTATTTACTTGAATTTTAAATGTTTACCTATGAATTATATGCAGTATGTTAACAGTTACCAATCTAAATCATCTACTAATGAAGTATTTCTGAAATTATTTTCGTACCTTTCTGTAAATAGTGAAACAAATAAATTCAATGCTCAAATGCATATACTTTGTAATATTATAAAAAATATGCTACTTTTGTTTCTATTCAATTAAGCACTCCATCACCATTGGAATATCACATGAAAATTTTATTAACGCGACGCTCTGAGAGCATTCGGAAATCCGTCCCGGCTTTGTTGCAGACGCAGCGTTTTGTAACCCGTCCCATAGACACATAGAAAGCTAGGGCTGTCCACACTACGTTACTAATACTTAATCATTCCAAAAGTAATGAGTGAGGACCCTGCTTATTGCACAGTGTATTTATTAATACAGATTCTAGCAGTAGCGTTTTCTTTACCTACAGTCGATTTGCCTGAGGAATACTACTATGATACTAAGGGTAAGTTTCCATTATAAAAAAAAGTATACGGAGGCAAACCCCCATATACAGAGGCAAAGGCACAACCAGGGCACCCATGACGAGCCGAAGACATTAAGTCCCACAATGTGATACGTGGCAAGCCTATCGCCAACCGGGCACATATCCAATCCCGAGCAACATTTTTTTATTACAAAATTGGAAAAAACCAAATTTTCTTTTTGATGTTCGGCCCGGGTTTCGAACACGGAACCTCATGCAGTCAAGTTCAACAACTGAACCGCTAGACCACAGAGACGACTAGTTTCCATTATGAAGCTAGGATATTAAATCTCTGGCGTTACTTTACTAACTGCCCTACACTCCTAATTGTTACGAAATAATGAGTAGCACTGAATTTATGTCCGATTGTTTTTTATGTGGGTAGGCAGCAAAGAAGTGCACTGCTCTCCTGATGGTAAGAGACAACCGCGGCCTTTAAATACTATTAAATGTTAAATGTGTGTTGCTGTCCTGTGGCCAGGGTATTAGGCCTATTGTCCCTGTGTGTAAGTCTATGTGCTATCCATACATAATAAATAGGTACTTACAAAAACAAATTTTTGTTAAAATAATTAATGCTACGATTTCTCTACTACATAAAGAACCCAAAACGGAAGATATTAAATTTTTATCGGTTTGTCCGTTTGTCTGTTCATTGTAACACACTGCAATGGATTGGACTCAAACTACTCAAAGAATTTCTTCCGATTTTTTGTAGTAGCTTATAAGCCCGGTCAACATCTAAGATATCTTTTATTGCGGTAAATTCTTTCATCGATTTTACAAACCACGAAACATCATTTTAACTTCTGTACGAAGTCGAACAGCTAGTCATGATAAATCCTATACTGTAACTTATGTTTGACTAGTCAGCCCGACAAAATTTATAATGATTGACATCGATAGCTACTGACAGATTGTGTGGAAAAAATTTAAGAATGGGTTTTCCTATTTTCCCTGCAGTTTTTCCCGTATTTCTCTTACGAATAAGAACCTTCACTCTATATTTTTACTGGAATTAACGCACCGAAAAAAGAATGAGCTATATTGATCCATCCGTTCACGAATGTTGCGATGACCAAGTGAAAAAGGGATACATTTTTATATTTAGAGATTCAACAAGATCAACTGAACACTTAACACGTCATGTTGTCGTTGTTGCCCATTTAATTAAGTACTGACTAAATGTTGTCATCTTTTGTTACCTGTTGCAAATTAGTGCTCATTCGGTTAATGTTAAAAAAATAGTATAGTTACGCTCTTATCCTCGTAAAGGTCTGCAGAGGTACACCCAGGCCATAACTTAGACAATTTTTGGCAAAGATGTCTTTATCAGATAATAAAAAAAACACTTTCTTGTACATGCCCGACCCGGGAGTCGAAACCAGGACCACATAAAGTAAATTCCACCTTCGCACTTCTAAAGCACAGATGCGATAATTTTAATAAAATTTATGTAAACTAGATAAACACTCAGTTCCAAAGTTTGTCCTTCAATAACAAAGTAACAAACGATAAGTCCAAATAATAAGAAAATACAAGTTAAAAAAAATACATTTAAAACACAAATAAAATACAACAAAATCGAATTAAATTCACAAATGGTACCTAAAAGATTTTATTCTCTTTTCATTCAAAACTAATCTAGTACTTTTCTATTTATACATGACTACATACAAATGTACCTGTATGTGAAACACAAAACGAAAGTTATTTTAACCATTTGGAAAACCCTATTCACTCAGAGAACGCTCGATTGTAGGTCTCTTTGTGGCCCGCAATGAGGAATAAAAACACATCCCCTTTGTTCAAGCGGGACTACCACTGTGACTCACTCCTCAGACATATCAATCCACGAGCCAGAGATGAGAAAACATTATCTGGATTTTTAAATTTACATATTTTCTGTATTTCTAAGCCTAGTTTTTTACGAGAACATTTATTTTGGTCTATTTGTATTTCTATGTTTTGTTGAATAATACTTATTTTAGAGCAATTTTTGAAGTGAAAACTTCTTTAGCTGCGTTGCTTACTTATTTTGGAATGGGTAGAAACGTCTAAACTCGCGTCAGGACACGTGACCTGATCGAAAGTTCGTAAGACGAGCAGGGCGCATGCGTCAATGTTCGTGTTGTCATGTTTGTGTACAATAGCGCAATAAATAAATATTGCATTCTACCAATTCGTGCAAAATTATTGCCTAACCATTTAAAAATATCAAAAATGCACAAAGTTAGTATTCAATTTGTCACTTCTGCCGGCACTCCCGGATTGCAAGCCGTAAATAAATAAATAAGTTTTTTATAGATTGTGAAATGTTTAATAGGAAGACATTTTCAGAGATATTTTGAGAGAAATTTTGTACAACTAAGCTAATTTTGACATAGGATGTGCCGACCCCATCACCTGCTGGTGAATAATCTATATTGGCATAGCTAAATTTCCTCTGTGGACTAGTGGTTTAAAAGAGTAAAAACCAATTTAAATGTTGGATTTTACTCTTTTTTATGTTCCAGGTCAGCAAACGGACCCCGACCAACACAAGGATAACGCGTGTGACTTTATGAGGTCCCGGTTTTGGTTGTCCGACTGGGAACCAAAACCTGTATGTTTTTTTTTTCAATTTTATTATAAATACAACGTTTTTATTTTATCACTTGCCCTGTGCTTGGGTTAAATTTCTATAAATTTTAAAAAAGAAAAAGTAAGTTAAGGTGAAAGTAAGGTAGTTATGTCCTTCTCTAGCTAACGGTTAAGTTAACGGGTAAGAAAGAAATTGAAAATTTCGCCACGCGACTTGTATCCTCAGTAGCTCGAATTGTTAGAGCATACGGCTAAAGGCTTGAGATGGAAAGTTACAGGTTGAAATCCATTTTCCAGGACGAAATATTTTTTTTAATTTATAAAAACAAAATTGCCCAGGATGAATTGTTATTATTTGATTGATTGATTAGCGATAAGTTTGTTACCTTTTTATTGTGGATCTAGTATTTTCATCTAGTCGTTAGTGCCCTGGTTGTAGCTCTATCTACCTTCCTCATTGCAAAATTATTGTAGTTGTGCAAGCGTTCAGAATAGGTGGTAAAATCTTGCAACTACCTGTCATATAAACCTAAACGTTAATGCTCACTGTTGTTGCGTTTCGATTTGAGATAAAAAAATACCTCTCTCATTGTTGTCTTAGCGCCATTTACAATCTACATTTTGTGTATTTAAAGCATCGTACTTTTTCTACTACCAGGTTACCAGCGTTTTTGCCTTCTCATATATCTAAAAAAACTATACAAGTACGGTGTAACTGAAGGCAAACCCGCGGGGAAACGCTAGTCTTATAAAGACTAGGCGATTCAGTTCAGTGACATTAACATTTATTTATTTATCAATTTGAGGAAATGATCAAAATCTTTATATCCTGCACGTAGGGTTGCCACCTGAATATGAATTGTGAAGTCTCCTAGACACGAATCAAAACTTAATAATTTTTGTATTTCTGATAAAAAGTCTCGTTAATCAAAATATGTAAAACATAGTTGAACTTAACTTCCTTTAGAAACTACGGATTTTATTATTTCAACACAATAAAATTTATTCGGTTTGTTTAATCTCTGTACCTACTTAATCTATATTTATATAATTTCCTTAGATAAAAGTGGTTCCTTAGATAGTTGTCTGGTAAAGATCGCATATTTTGGTGCTTAAACTGCTTTTTTGTACTACAAATTGTACATTTATGCAAATCAATTTATATGTTGTTGTAAGTTTGTTTGTACGTAATAAAGAGTACATTACTTTATTTATTCACTGAATAAAGAGGCTAACATTACACTCTTACGGCTTCGATCTGAGCGTGAGTGAAACCGCGATAACATCTAAATAACGATATGGGAAAATATAAGTTATGGCTGGATTATACGGGAAACTTGTGCGGGACATTCAGAGCGGAATTTTATCATTTTGTTAATTCCTCAGATTAGCTACTGCGGCGTGTAGCCTCACAGGGAGGACTTAAACATGTGATATACACTGCGGCGAATGTATCAACTCATTCGTTCCAACTTTGCTAGCGCACGACGCAGAGAAGCACGCCCACTTTGCATTGTGGAACTGAAAGTTTGCGTACTTATTTCGTTCACTGCCCACATCGTTTCTAGGAACAGGATGAAGTTCATCCTGTTATATAATGCCCTATGTAATTTTCAATCAACGCAAAGAACGAACGCTTTAAGTGCCAAGTAAACGCAAGGAAGTTTACTTATATTATGTTAGGAGACCTAGACCCGACTAACTTGGAAACATAACGGGATAGCCAATTTACTAGAAAACTACATCTGTTTACCCCGTGATCAAGTCCATCTCCTTGTGACTACTACCAACTCTCAAAAAAGTAACAGAAACTTCCACAACTTTTTTTTTAAATTCTATTTAAAGTTACATCACTGCGGTTCCATTTCAACGCCATCTATTTTCTGTAGTGTAAAACTCCTTAAAAGTAGTTAGTGGTAGCCCTACTTGCGAACTTGAACAGGAACGATCCAGAGAGCCATTAAACTGGTTACTGTACGGTGAGCGGCTAAATATCTGATTGTATAGGAATTTATGACGCTAATTTACTTTTAAATTCTCAGGAGCGTTATCGCCTTACAGTTACCCGGAAAAATAAGGGCAGGGGTTTCGACAAAACAATACGAGTATTATTTTTTGTTTGATGTAAGATAGCTTGTACACTTTCATGATGATTAAAGGCTACCGTCGCCTTTAGATGTCCGGCGTCCCTATCTTATGGCTGGGGCCTTAATTCGTGGAACACAACAGTGGCGAGCACTTATGTTATGGCAGCAGAAATAAATAAAGCAGTGTTACTAATCCGAGCTAACTTATGCAGAAATTTTACGTCATAGAACTTTGACTTACTGCATTAATAGAATAACCCAGTGACCTCAATAATTATCAACAATGGGCTTGAGGGTCGTTACATCCCGACGACAACAAGTTTTGATTTTTAAAAACATTTTATTTTCAATTCTCAGCTATTTTTTATAATATCGGGAGGCAAACAAGCAGACGGATTTTCTGATAGTAAGATATTCACACCGCCTATAGATATCAAAAGTGGTTACCAACGTAACGACGGGATGTTAAACCTCTAGCAAAAGTAAGTTTACCGGCTACCTTACCTCCCGAACCAGAACACGTCAACGACAGGCGCTGACGTTATGGCGACAGAAATGGGTAAGGCGGTGGTACCAATCCGGACGAGTCGCCGCGAAACTCTACCACCTAGTCTGATCTATTTTTGACCTTCTCTTAAATGGTGGTTGTAGTAGGTACATGACGTATTGGAGCATGATCTTCAGATCTAAACCTGTAGGAAGTTTATATTCTTAATAACATCAAGCAACGTCCTTCAAATATCGAGTAGAAACAAGTGAAATCATCATTAATTAATTAAAATGACGCCAGTTTTTGTAAAGTCAAAAGTTAAATAGTAACTTAATATCCTCCACCATTTTTTTAATCAACATTGCAGAAGTCCTGGCGACGACATCAATGGCCTAAATAAATTAAACCCGGTTTTAGACGAATACTTGACCTGGAGAAAACTTCAGACTCTTGCTAATTTGAATAGCCTCTGAAAAATGAACGCTTTGAATATGTTATTTAGACTGGATGGGGTAATTTCATACCAAGCACTTGGGTGATACCGACTCCTTGTATTTGGTACCTCATGGCTATACTTCAATTTTAAAACTTGGAACTTTTTACCTTTACCTTTTCGCCTCTGTGGTTTAGCGGTGCGGCGTCGGACTTGACTTCTTGAGGTCCCGGTTCAATCTCCGAGTCGGGCAACAAAAAAAATAGGAAATGTATATTTTACATTTACAATAAAAAATATCGGATTGGATATGTGCCCGGTTGGCGATACGCTTGCCACCTATCACATTGTGGGACTTAGTTTTTCGGCTAGCCGTGGGTGCCCTGGTTGTGCCTCTGCCTACGCCTTCGGAGATATAGGCATGAAAATACTTTTTTTAATGGCTTTGAAATCGACTATTATTTAACTATTATTTGACTTTTATTATTTAAAATATACCTGATTCAAATCGCTTAGATACTTTTTTTTACCTTTTGAACCAAATACTTGGAGCTCGTTTTTTCGAAAGATAGCTTCTGGAATCAGGAATACAGGATTAGGTTAAGAGCGGTGGATTCTTACCTGAAGAGCGGTCAGTAGAGGTCTTGTTGGTGATGGCCCCTTAACTTTTCCTTGCCTTTTACGAGCCGTCTAGTCTGGCAGGAAGGCAGATGGTCTATTCTACACCTGGAGTAGTAGGAATGAGTGCGATACTAGAGGTCGTCGATTTGTATCGTTGACCTTCTGGAAGTATCTTTCCACTTAAATTGTTTTTGTCGAAATCCCTCGAGTGATAGAATACACGCTGATCTCAAAGTTTTTCTTCAAAGTAATTCTTAGATTCGTTTATTTTCTCTGTAAAGACTCATTAAATCGTGAATTTGAAATTGAACGGTTAAACAATCTTACGAACTTCTTGGAAATCTGAAATATTAAGAGGCAAAGGCATGGCCGCGGTCAGATTATATTTTCTTAAGGGTATATTACGGTATCTGTTTTTATAAGCAGCTTAAGGCGAATAAAAGTAAATTCATTTACATCAAACGACTAGAAATTCGTGCCAGTGGTTTTCAAACTTCTATAAGTTATCTACTTGTTTTTCACTGCGACTTTATTCGAATGATCTTTAGTTTTTGAATTTCTCCTATTTTCTAACAAAGTTGCCTATCTGATCCAAATCAAGTGACAGTGTTTTAAGTGCAAGATACTAATGGAACTTAAGTTTACAGTTTACTAAAAGTTGATTGACTTGTACTTAGATATTGCAGCTTAGAAGATTAGATAAATTATAATTACTCATTAGTCTATAGACTAGATTGTAATGTCGAAAAAGAAGCTTCTTATGAAGACAAAAAATATGATCCAGCGTGAAATCATTAAGTCGATTCCGGGTCGGGCAGCGCTACAAAAAAGAGTTCTTTTAATTTTCTAATAAAACAACAGTGTTGCCTGAGATAAGTGCTAGGTTGGTGATAGATTTGCCACCACATTCCGATACTAAGTAGTACCTTCGGCTAATCGCATCTGTCCTAGTTGTACAATGTGAATTTGAATGAATGTAGGTACCCTGGGAGACCCAGGTTGACGTTTAACGATTAATAGGGTTACTCTTGAAGCCCGATTCATGCAATATTGGAAATTGGAATCGGGTATGTCATTTTAGGTACTCATTAACACAATATTGGTGAATTATTAACATTCAGTTAATAGTACCTAAACAATAAATTGTTTTCTGAGATTAGTTGAATTTATTTGTAACTGAATGTTAATAATCCACTAGTATTCCTTAAAGGTCGGCAACGCATCTGTGATACTCCTGGTGTTGCGGATGTTCGTGGGCGGTGGTGATCACTTTCCATCATGTGACCCACTTGCTCGTTTGCCTCCTCTTGTATATATAAAGTATTATGTTCTAAAGTACCTAAAATGACATACACGATTCCAATTTGCAATTCTCATGATATCGAGATTCATAAGTAACCCAACAAATCGCTCTGGGATTATCCAAAACCGGCGTGTGTACAGAAAAGGTATGTCCGGCGTCCTTGTTAAATAACGGAACGGAACAGACTATGCCTTAGTTAATTACAAATGAGTTACATACTTTCAATTTTCCTTCTCTCTCAGCGAACTCATGTGTAAACGGGATAAAAAGGGTGTCCTTATAAGGAAAATTAGAAATTTCGCGTGCGAAAATTCATCGTGATCGTTTCAGTGATTTTAACATGGTGCTCGGTTAATTTATATACAGACGGACAGTTAATTCGGAAAATTTAATTTTTTTTGACGATGGGTAATAAAGTAACCATTATATGTAGGTAAATAATTATACATAAACCGGAATATTGATTTGGTGCTAATTCTAATTAAATACCCTAACTAAAGCTTATGAGTATGCTATATTTTTCCAGTAACATAAAAAGAAAAGACATGAAACTTTTGATTTATTTATTCTTCTTCTATAAATATGGCTTTCAATAGTTTTTCACGACCTATTTAGCCAATCTCTTGTGATTTATTTAATCAACGTTTTGCGAGGAATAAAACAAAAGGCTGTAGAAATGTCATGTAAAAACTAATCTGACAGCACTAAACGTGTGTTGTCTCTTTCTACTGATATCGTTGAAAGAAGATAGCAACAACTTGAAATTAATTTATTGAGTGTGAAATAAAATAACCACCAATAGCAAAAAAGGATTTTTTAGTTATAATCGTCCATTAAAAATGTTTGTCACGGTATAAGAGGTTTCTTTTAAATAAAAATACCTTGTAGATAGATTTTAACTTCGAAGATACAAAATTTGCAATTGACCTACATTTAGGATAAATATAATCTTACTAACTCAATAACAAAATATTCAAATGTAAACATACACTTTAAGAGGCCGGCGAAGGAAGACTAAAACTCATTTGGGCGATGATGCAAATTACAATTTAAATTTGTTAGAAAATCATTTTACCTCACAATATACAAATGAGTATTCTTTCCAAGTACCCTCTCGTAACACTAACAATTATAGCCGATCTTTTACCTCGCTATCAGTAAATCTTTGAAACTCGCTCCCAGTAGAAGTCAGGAAAGCCCCTAATCATACTTATACTAATATTATAAAGAGGAAAACTTTGTTTGTTTGTTTGTTTGGTTGTAATGAATAGGCTCAAAAACTACTGGACCGATTTTAAATACTTTTTTGCCATTCGAAAGATCTAGTAGTATCTATATACTAGCAGTTTCACGCAGCTTCGCCTGCGTAACTTGGCTTCTACTATACCGATTTGGAAGAAACAAAACCTATGTCACTCGTGGATAAACGGTTTAAATTATAAACGATTTACTAGCAGCCCGCTCCTTCTTTGCACGGGTATAAAACATACATATAAACCTTTCTCTTCAATCACATAATTTATTAAAAAAGAACCGCATCAAAATCAGTTGCGTAGTTTTGAAAATTTTAGCATACATAGGGACGTAGGGACAGAGAAAGCGCCTTTGTTTTATACTATGTAGTGAAGATTATATTTTCTTGTTAATATCACTATTCGCCGCCACCTTAAGTGGTATGTATGATATGTAGATAACGCGAGATAAGAGCTGACCTTAACCGATTTGGTCCACTAAACAGTCAACCAGAAACTTACTGATAATTGGAACTTATCAGATAGTGTTTTACTTTTTTGATTTTCAAATGTTGTATGTGGATTCAAAATGCTGATTTTTTGTTTTTAGATTTATGTATTGTACTTGCTGTTACAATTTCTCGATAACGGTTTTTGTGTTTTGTAAATCTGAGATTAACTTAAACTACACTTACTTTATGTATTTAGTATTTATTTTTATGGCTAAAGATAGCTAACAAGCACGCAGCTCCCTTGATTGCAAAAGATAACCGCAGCCTCTCTTTATATATATATAATTCTTCTGTGAGTGTGTACGTCACTGAACTCCTTCTAGACGGCTGGACCGATGTTGATGAAAGTTTTTGTGCGTGTTCAAGGGAATTCGATAATGGTTTAGATTCACAATTTGGTCTCCTGGAAAATATTTTTTTAATTAATTTTTTAATAATAGGTCGTTGTTTATTTTGGAATGTTTCACATCAGATCCGACAGACTGCGCTACTGTCGAAGCATTAATGTCAAGCGATACGAAGTTTGCTGGGTCAGCTAGTATATATATCTATAGTTCCAGATACATCGCTGTCCTCTGGCCTGTGTTTAAGGCCAATTGTGCAAGTTTACCGGCTATCTTACCCTCCGGACCTGAACATTATATTGTCATTATGGCGGCAGGAATAGGTAAGATGGTGGATCCCTGGATAAAACAGATATTCAATACGAGTGTGAATAGATTTGAATGTAGAAAGACCCGGGAAGACCAAGGATGACATACCACGATAAAATCATTCGGGTTTTATCTGAGGGTGACATATACTAGGTGATATATATAGGAATAGAAAAGAAAATAAAACAGGTCTGCAAGGATCGAGACATTTGACACTCGATAGTCATTCTCAACCCTTTAAGGGAATTGGCGTGAAGATACGTGAAATGATAGTCGAATATATTACATCGTATTTTTTTCATATTATAAAAAGGCATTCAATCCAGTATATTTCCAGATGGTATACTTCATCTATAGATGATAGGTCTTTAAATCTACGAACGTTAAGGTTTGTGTTGGATTTTTTCTCCAATAAATGAAACACTATATTTCTGGTATCCTACTTACATTTTAATTAAATGCAAAAGTTTGAAAGAATTGATGGATGTTTGTTAATCTTTCACGCAACGAGGAACACGAGGTATTTTAATTTTAGCAGTGGCCCTGTGTTTTAGTTAAATTTCTATAAATTTTAAAGAAAGAAAAAGTTACGCCCCAGACAGTATTGGAACCTATACCATTTCATCTCAAGTCGAGTAATGCTCTTACCATTTGAGCTACTGAGAATTCAAGGCCTGTGGCGAAATTTTTAATTTCCTTCTTTACCGTTAACGCGTATATACTCGTACACACTGTTCTTTCTGAGTACCTAATAAATGAGTCATCGTTATAGATGAAATTCATTTATAATGGCCAAAACTTCGCCTAGCATTCGTCGGCCTGAAAGGTTACAGGTTAAAATCCAGTCTGGAGCAAATTTTTTTCATTCTTTAAAATTTACAGAAATACAGTTTATACACTACTAGCAGTTTCACGCAGCTCCGCCTGCGTAACTTGGCTTCTACTATACCGATTTGAATGAAACAAAGCCTATGTCACTCGTGGATAATGTAGCTTTCGAATGGTGAAAGAATTTTTAAAATCGGTCCAGTAGTTTTTGAGCTTATTCATTAAAACTAAACAAACAAGCAAAGTTTTCCTCTTTATAATATTAGTATGATGATAACATATAAGCACAAGCAGTACACGGGTACCGCCGTGAGTGGCAGCTAGTTTCGAAATGATCACCTTTGTCGAAATAATTTTAACCATCTCAATGTTTTTTTTGTTATATGTATATTCGCATAGATAAATTGACATTATTGGACACTGTCGGAGTTGTTTATCAGTTAATACTTTGATTACGTCTGGTCTTAACCAATTCGTGGAAAGTAACTGAATCTGGCGTTTTGCGGAAAACAGAACGGAAAGCCCTTATAGAAGCCAGGATTCAAGTATAAAAAACTTAGAGGTATTAATAGAGTATTTTATGTTATTATTTTTAGAAAGGCTTTTAATCTTTTATTCACGGCAAATTATATTACCGCGCTTTAGTAGAATAGGGATTAGCCGAAGATACTAAGTCCCACAGTGTGATAGGTGGCAAGCCTATCGCCAACCGGGCACATAATATCCTATCCCGAGCAACATTTGGACTTGGCTGCATGAGGTCCCGGGTTTGCATCCCGGGTCGGGCAACAAAAAGAAAATTGGGTTTTTCCAATTTTCTAATAAAAAAAATGTTGGTCGGGATAGGATATTATGTGCCCGGTTAGCGATACGCTTGCCACCTATCACATTGTGGGACTTAGTATCTTCTAGTCGTGGGTGCCCTGGTTGTGACAACCTCTTCGGGTGTATGAGCGTGAATATACTACTAAGGTAGTCTGCCGTTAGCTGGACCACTTAATATGAATATTTTGTCATCTCCAGCCAAGTGTTAAACTCAGGTTCGATTCCCAATGGCAGCAAGTAATTAAAATAGATGTCTGTAATTTCCAGTTTGTAAATTTATAACGGTGTCTAATTAAAGCATTTTATGTGTTAGTATCATCGGTTAACTAATATATCCAATCAGATATAATAATATAATAATATATAATTTAATATAATGGATCTAAGCAAATAAGTTGATTAATTTGAGGTTTGGCCTATTTAAAATATTTATTTCTTTAAAAATTTTATTTATTTTTCCCCTTTTGCGGGTTGGTTGGAAGAAATGTATTAGAGATAAACCGTCCTTTTGTACTTTGTTTGATTTAATTTTAAGTATATTCTGTCTTTTGTGTACAATAAACAGTTAATAATAATAATAATGTTTGTATTTTCGGGTTTGGGTGATTTTTTTTTCAGTATTTCTATTTATAATTATTGTTGACTAACATCAATAACACTATAATTTGCTTACTTTAAAGTTAGATCGGTTTGTGTGTTAGTTGTCCAGGGATATTTATTATTTAAATGTTTTGCTTTCCCATCAAAACCACTTGAGTGATTGGGATAAAAAGTCTTTTACCAAAAGTTTTTGACTACCTCATAAAAAACAGTACTTAGCAGTCGTGGGACTGCCGATAGAACTGAAAACGGAACTATTAAGTTGAGAGTAATTAAAACTATATGCAAAAAATATATGATTTTTTTTATGTTTTATTTATTAGTTACATATGATGAGATAAACAAATCATGAACAAAATATAAATACAAAGTGGTTGAAAAAATTATTAATATACAATTATCTTGTCAGTCGGAAATAGTCGATGTATTAGTGTATCCGTGTACACAGGCTACTGCGTGTGCGCTAGTCTGGCTCTCCATAGCTATAGATATACTATTATCATTAGCATGTCGGTGACGCGAACCGAGGATTTTCCCTCTACCAAAACGCTCAACGCGCCTAAAGAAGTTTTCACTTCAAAAATTCACTAGATGACGCGGACGATTTATCTCTAAAACTGTAATAGATGGGATATCAAATTATTATTAGGATACTTGAACTTCTGCCAACCTTTACTTGAATTATGTGACACATATCGGCAAACAATAAACAACGATGTAACCACTGCAGCCGAACCTAGTGAAATCGGCCTTTCACTCACTCAATAACAATTACACTCTATATTACTCACTCAGCAGTAAGTGCTCCTTAAAATTAAATGAACATTGACTATAACAGGTTTGCTTTGCTTCTAAGTGGCACTTGCACATTCCTGGGTTGAATATTTAACTCTGAGTTAGCTTCTAACTAAGTATGTCAAGTTTTTTTGATATCATAAGTCATTATTAACTAACAAGCGGCCCTAAGACGTTTAACCCAGTCGTAGATTCGAAGTTTCGAAGAAATTTGACTTGTTTAAGTTTTGAAACAATATCTAACTCTTAAAACTTAAACATAGTTTAAGTTGCAAAAGATAGTTTTCAGATCTGTAAAAAAATGGGATACATATTATAACATAAAAATTATATGCAGTAATACGGCAGATTCCCTTTTGGTCTCACCAAAAAAGAAACACACGACTATTGAGGTATCTATACTAATCATACTAATATTATAAAGAGGAAAACTTTGTTTGTTTGTTTGTTTGATTGTAATGAAAAGGCTCAAAAACTACTGGACCGATTTTAAAAATTCTTTCACCATTTGAAAGCTACATTATCCACGAGTGACATAGGCTTTGTTTCATCCAAATCGGTACAGTAGAAGCCAAGTTACGCAAGCGAAGCTGTGTGAAACTGCTAGTACCTTATACAGAAATACCACTACTTTACTCTTAGTTGAAATACAAGTAGTTTATTGGTAGGAGAGTGCTGATTGCTGAGCAGCTCGTCCAGATAGGTACCACCGCCTTACCCGTTTCTCTCCCCTCAACGTTGATCCTAGCCGTTATTGTGTAGCCGGTAGTTTGTACAAATAGCATAACATTCTGGCCAGAAGATTGTAGTTCATTTAGTACACCTATGTGTCACTAGGCAATTTTGTTTTTCAATAATCAGGAATACTAATAGCTTGTTCACCATCTTAACAACAAAAATCAATGTAAAATACTGAAATTAGGGCACAAAGAAACTATGAGTAAATTACTGCATAATAAAGGTCACTTCGCTAGTGACAAACTATCATATGCTTAATTGTTCCGAAACTGATATTCTGGCTGCATATCAGTTTCGGAGCCGATATACCTAGCTAACTAGATAAATAAGTATATACATATACAACTATACAACAATAACAAACATACAACAGTTATAATTTTTTTGAGTTTAATACTCAAAGAGTAAACTAAAATATTTACCTACGTAAGATAGTTTTTAAAATCAATTGTTGAAAGTATATTATACATATATAGGATACAAAACACAAAACGAGGGTTATTTAAAATGTTTTTCGGTTGGTCCGTTAGTCTGTTCATTTAATCTATGTCCACGAAGTCCGGTGAAAATGTAAAAACCGCGAGGGTAACAACACATTACCCTTTAAAAAGAATATTCATTTTTCACGTAAAACTTACTTAACGTATTTTCACCAAATTCTGTTTAATAGTCCGGGTCAACATTTAAGACAAAAAATGTACGAAAAAAAATTTTTATTCCCATCATTTACCAAAAATCATTACATACTATAAACAAAGTCGTGTTTTCTGTTCCTATGTCCTTTTGTACGCTTAAATCTTTCAAACTAAGCAACGGATTTCGATGCGGTTTTGTTTAATAGATAAAGTGTTTGAAGAGGAAGGTTAATATGTATATTTCATACCCGTGCGAAGCCGGGGCGGGCCGCCAGGCACTTATATTTGTCACATTAAAATGTCGCCAGCAGCAACTAGTTAATATTATAAAACAGAAACGATTAACCCTAACATGCGGCTGTAAACCCATTTCCGAATATTTCCGTGTTAATAAAATATTCATTCATGAATTAAATTAAGCTAATTTTGTTTATCTAATGCGGCATTTGATATTTCAGTGGCGAATGAACATAAGCCGGGGTTTGTGAATTGAAATTATTGTGACGGGACGCGGAAATTCCGTAACAAATTAACGAACCGCTTCGTTAATTTAAGGTCTACATATATTCGGAAATTTGTTGCGGAATTTGTTTTCGAAAAAAATTCAACAGCCCCAAATTTATGGACCTGCCAGTGTCACATCCGTTGGGATTTTTTCCGTACGGAATTTGAGTGGACTTTTATGAGGCGGACCTGAGAGTGTACACGTTTAAAGGGAATTTTGTTACGGAATTCCGTTTAAAAAACCTATAGCAGCGAATCTATGGACCTGCCACACACATAAGGGTTGTTTCCGTACGGAATTTGTGTGGATTTTTATGAGTGGACTTGAGAGTATACACGTTTAAAGGGACATTTGTTACTGAATTCTGTTTCGAAAAAAGTCAGTATCAGCGAATCTGTGGACTTGCCCCGCACGTCAGGAATTTTTCCGTACGGAATTTAAGTGAATATGAGGCGGACTTGAGAGTATACACGTCTAAAGTTATCTACACTTATGGGCTTGGGTTGGATTTGTTATATTACTAGAGCATCGCTATCTTATGACTGGGGTCTCAGCCCGTGTGCAAGTCTACCAGCTACCATACGCTTCGGTGCGGCAAATAACCATGGCGAACAATGATATTCAGATAAGGCTTCCCGCGGGAGAACTAAATTTAATCGCAGATGAAACTGCGGTTAACAGCTAGACATATATAAAACGTATTTATTCATTCCCGATAGCGTATGTGACATATGTCTGGGACTTGTTCGATATAATTTGCATATTTTGATTAAATCAATTCATGTAGTTAATTGTCTAATTTCTGATATTGTCCCATTTTGCATGTCACAATGTTGTAGTGGTTCGGAGTTGACGTAGACTAACTGTATGAGCTCTAAGGTTTGATTCCCGGGTCCAGTAACATACTCGTATAATGATACATTTTGCTTCAGTTTCTAATAATACTTACCGATGTTGGATAAATGTCCGGTTGGAAATAGATTTGCCACTTATCACATTGTGAGACTGAGTAGTGCCTTGGGCATTCGCCCAATTCGTCAAAATACAGGCGTATAGCCAGGGCATTGTATGCCCTGGTTAGACGTGTGTCTACCTCTATGTGAATACGGGCATGAACATATTTTACTTTGATTACTTACTTAAAAAAAGAGTATCTTCACACCCAAATCCCCGAAGAGGTACTACGAGGTGGAATAAGTTATATTTTAAGATAATAGTCAATTTCAAAGCAATTCAATTTATATTTACGCCCATATCGGGGATATGGGCTGTAAAAGAAACAGAGGCACAACCAGGGCACCCACGACTAGCAGAAGACACTAAGTCCCACAATGTCACGGGTGGCAAGCCTATCGCCAACCGGGCGCACATATCCAATCCCGAGCAACATTTTTTTTAATTAGAAAATTGGAATTTACATTCTTTACATTTCTGAAATAGAAATGAAAAATATACAACAATATGTTATTAAACTTAAACTGATACGAGAATTATTGTAAGGAAAAATAGCCTCACTGAGACGTCAGTTGTCTTTTAATTGACATCTCTGAGTGCGGCGTAAAGACCCCTTTTAATAGGTACGGAAAAAGTTTTAAAATTGGAAAAAAAGTGAGATCCAATTTGTTATTCTAAAACGAGACGGGAGAATGAAACAAAGAGAAAGAGAAACTAGAGTGTAGAGGTATTGTACGTGTTACATATATTATATATCCAGAGTGGATGATGGCACTTTTGTAAAAAAAAGATAAATCAAACGGAGAGTTGGTAGGGTTATCAAGAGTTCTACCTTCTTTCCAAAATCTATCACAGTATATCTGAATGAACCGAAATATTTACAACTAGCTGCGCCCCGCGGTTTCACCCTCGTAAGTCCCAATCCCGCGGGAACACCGGTATAAAAAGTAGCCTATATGTTATTCTGGGTCTTCAGCTACCTACATACCAAATTTCATCGTAATCGGCTTTGTAGTTTTTGCGTGAAAGAGTAACAAACATCCATACATCCATACATACAAACTTTCGCATTTATAATATTAATAGGATAGGATTCCTTACTCCCTCATTTTCAAGCTAAGTCCTATACGGGGTAGACAGATATTATCAACAATTACAAATAAATAAAATCATTACCGTATAAATGTCTAAAAATGTTAAATGCAACTGATTATCCGATATAATTATAGTCCTACTGATGAAAGCATGCAGCTGACAACACTATTTAAAATGTAGTAGTTGAATGTGAAACCTCCGTGGGGGTCCGAGCCTGGCTGTGAACAATTATTTTGACATAACAATCATATTTCATTGAAAAAATTGAGCCCGCTTTGACGCATCCGATCCTTTCGAGAAAAAACCTACAAACTTGCTTACAAATATCAAGAACACTAAGTTTGCGGAAGACAGCTGTTATGTTATTACTTTGGTAAGACATAGTTTCGTTTCCTTCTCTCCAGCACAGTTTTATGCTCAAAGAGAGAGACAGCTATACGTAACAGTGAATGGATAATAACATAGCGAAGGCAGGCCGTGCAATGCTCGGACGCAGCTGGCTGGAACTTTTTGTGTTGTTTAAAAAAGTTTGTTTCGTGCAGGTTTGAGTTTAGTTTTAATGCCAACTTTGCACTTACAGCGCTAGATGTAGCGCTTCATGAACACTGCCGGTATTAATGATTTATGAGCTTAATCATTTATTATTAATTAAAAAATTAAATAAAAACAAAGGCGATGGTATATTTTAGACATGTCAGATTAGTCCGTATAATGTCAACTTGTGACGTTTGTAATCAACGGTTTTCGAGGAATAGATTGAAGTCTGTAGAAATGTCATGTACAAACTAACTGACTGAACTAAACGTGTTCTATCTCTTTCTATTACTATCGATGAAATAAGAAAGAGAAAACTAAAAATCAGTTTAAAGCCTTTTCCCTATGAATAACGGGTTAATGGGAGATAAAATATCCTTTATCGGATTCTGATTCATAATATAACTACGTCCGATTCGATAGGACAGTTTTATGTAGGATCGATTAAGGGTCTATTTTACAGGATATCTGACTCTCAACCTTCCTTGGCATGAGAGACGTGTGTATGTTAAATGTTTTTACCAGCAAGGCAACTGGTGGTAGAACGCTGTGCAGCAACTTATCCGGGCATGGTTCTACATGGCCTTATCTACTCCTGTTGGAGTACAGATTAACCGATAAATTTACTTGTATCTATGGTGCCAATAGGCTGATATCTCTTATCATCGGTAATCTGATTGCTTGATCGCTGTCTTTTCCCTTAAAAATGCGTTTATGTGCGAATTCTAAACATACAGAAACATTTTTAATGTGATGGTTTTGTTATGACTCTAACTATAAAATATATACATAATTCGTGATTTGAAATATCTCAGTAATTAAGAATATCTTACAAAAAGTAGTGGTCACCCATTCGCATTATTATGACCAACATCATTAATTTTGACATACAGCAAGACTACACAAATACCATACTCAGATATACGAACTAAAGATGTATGACGCGTGTGGGTATATCAAAATCTCGACAAAAAATGGTTAAGGTAGTATTTTTTGTTATTTATGTAATAAAGTTTTAATGTTTCATTACATAAAATATTAGCTTTCCGCACTCCGTCTCCATATAAACTTTAACTATGTCAAATTTCATACTCCTCGTAAAAAGGGTGTAAAATTTTCTCTTCGCGTATTATTAATAATATTTTATTTGTGGCAACCCGAATTTTCTGTACTGTAGAAAAATCAGATTTAGCATTAAGCAAGAATGTTGGCGCCATCAAGAGAAAATATGGCCGTAGATTTTTGCAAAATTATTGAGTGTCGTGTTGACGATATTTGAAATTAGTCAATGTTGGTAGCACATTGTACAATTTTGTTTAGTTAAAGTTCACATGTGATATGAAGAAATTAATGTATCGTTCCCGCCAAATCTCACTAAATGATCCAGTAAGGAGGCCATCGGTTTAGTCAAAACCCTGTAAAACTTCTTTGAAGACTGATGACTAGTCTTAAATAATTTAAGCTCGATTTCAGTAAATCGGGCTAAACTTGATGCAAATTTCAACTTGACTAGTGGCAAATGCTAACGCTTACGCCAATAGCTAAAAAAACTGTAAAGATGTTTCAAATGTACTTTTACATTTGTTCTACTTTTTTACAGCACAAAGGATTCTGGCGCTTTTAAACAGTTTATTAAGTGCGATTTCCTTTCGAAGTATCGACAGAACTTTAGAGCTTGTGATATTTCCATAATGGGAACGGAAAATGTTAATGAATGTTCGACAATACGCTCTGAATGATATGTTTGCAGCGCCGTAGGGCTGTAATTTGTAAGAATTATGGTTTGAATGCCGACAATTAATTAATGTAACCGTGAGTGGGCCAGTTTTTGTAATTACTTAAACTGATTTCGTTATATTGCCGCCTTTCTAGTAATATTATTGTTGAACGTAAATTTGTATTATAATAGACATTGGAATGTTTGGTGGAAATTGTTCGACAGCTGCTATTGGTCTCCTTAGATGATTATTTTAACTTGAACATTGAGTTATTAATTAATTTTCGTTTTATTTCACATAGATGATAGACATTAAGAGATAATAGAAAATCGGCAGTACGACCGTCATCTGTCGTCTGTAGGAAGAAATACTAGACCAAAGTATCAAAGCTAGGGCTGTAATAATAATATAAAAAAAATATATAATAATAACACATGAATAATGGCATATCCGTAGCACCTAATATAAAAATTAGACAAGTTAAACAAAATATGTAATGAATGTATTATTTGTCATATATATTTAAAACGTATATCGGTATATACCTATGTTCTATATAGTACATGTATATTTTACGTTAACGACAAACGTGAATATCTTTCGATAGTAAGAAAAGACCCTGCAATGGAATTTAAAAAAAAATTGAGCGCTGCATACCACTACGTAGCGTTGTCTATGCTTTCTTCAGTTGGGGTAAAAACTATTTCGGCCAGAAATTACCGAAAATATTTATTGGACGAATAATGTCAGCAAAATGAATATTGCCGGCCGAATATTGTCGCATTTATCTGTTTAAAATATACCTTACCACTAAACTCATTATAATTAATTATAGATTTTAATTACTTAGATATTTTGATAAATAAATTCAAGATATACTATTTACAAAATAATAATTGATATCCATTCAATAGGCCTATAATAAAGTTGTAGTAAAGGTGTTATCGAGAACACCTATTTTATTGGATTATTTCATTATATTTAATTAGTTCGTTATAAGTAGGTATGAGGTCTTTATCCTGCATCAAAAAGGAGCTTAATTATTCGACTAAGTTTTGTGTGTGTGTGTGTGTGTGTGTGTGTGTGTGTGTGTGTGTGTGTGTGTGTGTGTTTGTGTGTATGTATGTGTGTTTGTGATTTTTGTTAAGAGCAGTTTTTAATTATTCGTTGTTCTAAGGTTGGTTATATTTTAGAGGGGGTTCCATAGAAATTTGATAAAGATCCGACAAATGGTATCCGATAAATGGTAATAGATATTCCTTGTATAACTTGATGATGTAGTAGGTAATAAAATTGGAGTCCAATTTATTGCAGTTTTACTACACTTGAATTGTCATACTCAAACTACAATGTAGTATAATTTATTGAAGTCTAGTTTTTCTAATTTTACAGCACTTAAATTATTTACATCACTGAATGCTCAGAAATGTCTAGTGATAATAATAAGTAGTAAGTATAATAATAATATACAAATTGAATCTAACCCCAATTTATGTAACTTATCAGCTTGTGTTATGAGTGTTATTCAAAGATTCTAAAACATAGAAGTACTTTAATAAATACCAGAATGAATTTACTAAACACCCAGACCCGAGATGCTAAATCTCTAAAATGTTCTTCACAAAAATGCCTACCCCCGTCGGGAATCGAGCCCGAGCTTTACGGTTAGTCAATGTAGTTAGGCGTGTGAGCTAGCCACTCGATCAACGGGGCGATCAATGTGATGCTTTGGAAACTAGCTTGCAACTACATACTTTAAAAGTTTAAAATCTTTATATTGAACTATAACGCAAGACATTACACGAATATCTTTAGACCAACTCCCTTACGATAATACAAAATATAAAGTTAGTAAAAGAACAATTCGACTATGAATAAACTTTATATTATGAGTAAGGGTGGTGTCAAGAATCTTCAACACCGAAATCAATAACCCCTGAAAAAAAAACAACATGTAACTAAAATTATCTCGATCTGGTCAGCTTTTAACAAAAAGCATCGAAATTGTTCCATCCGTTCTTAAGTTATAATGACACAGACAGACAACATACAGACAATTTAAACTTATAACACCCCTAATTTCGTTTTAAGTTAATCGGGGTAATGAATGAGGAGGAAGCTAGACATTTCTGGTCTGGTTTGACTTGGCACTTAATACTCTCTATCTACCCTAATATATATGTGTGAAAAAAAATAATTTAATGAATAATCTGTCTTAAGCAATATCTTGTTGTCAGTAGACAGTAGTAACACAGTCTTGTCAGTAGACAGTCTTTAGTGAACATAAGATCAAGAATCAAATGACACCCAAATTGTAGAGATGTTGTAAGTAATTGTTTCTATACCTACGTTGGAGCAATTTGATTTTGGTCTGATAGGCAGAGAGTATCTACCAAACATCACGATCCTGACAAACTTGCCCGGCTTCCTTCACATTAATGACACTTTTTATACAAAAACGCCGGATTCGGAGACTCTTGACACCACCCTCGGATAATCCGAGCGATCTGATCGTGGAATGTCAACCATGGTCTCCCTGGGTACCTACATCCATCAAAATTCGCATTCTGCTTTGTCAATCTTTCATCTGTCATTCTTTCCACATGACTGAACCAGCGGATCCTTTCTCATTTCCTCAGCGAGCCTTTCTCATTTTATAACCGACAAATTCTTTCAATCCCACTCTTTCTCGGATCTGACTGTTACAAATGCGGTCAGAGATCGTTCCACCAGACATTTACTAAGATGTATATGGTCATCTAGAATCTCAAGAGCCCTATTTTTTAAATCTAAACTATACTTTAATAACCCAAATAAATTTTAGTAACCCAAACCAAATTTTTGGAACCCGAACTAAATTTTAGTCACTTCAAAAATATTTGTAATACAAATTTAATTCTAATCAAAATTCATGTACCATTACTATTTACCGCACTATCTTTGCAAAAGTAATCGCATTTACAACATACAACATGAAAGACACACGCACACAAACACTCAGTCGACTATCGACTTCAATCGTTTCGATCAGTAAGCGCTTCCTCCTTAAAAACCAATTAAAATCATTCGAGCGTACGACCCCAGCTTTTCCGACTCAGATACTAAATAATGAAATGTTCACTTATTCACTTCTTGATTGACTTACGAATATTGATTAATGTTTATAAGATAAAACATAACATATAGGTACACATATTTCTGCCAAGATAGAGGGGAAAATGATGACGTCGGACTAGAGTTGTTGAGGTACCGGGTTCGAAACCCAGGTCGGGCAACAAAAAAATATAATATAAATATAACGTTAATCGAGGATGGATATGTGCTTGCTACCTATCACATTGTGGGACTTAGTGTCTTCGGCTTGTCGTGGGTACTCTGGCTGTGCCTCTGCAGAGATATGGGCGTAAAGATACTTTTTTTTATATATAATTTTAATGACAAATTTTTGTTTCAGGTAAGCGCATATATCGTTAAAGTTATTATTTTCTGCTTCCACGTGTTTTATGAGCTTCCATTCTTATATAAAAGGTAAGTTTAGTATGCTTTCTAGATAAGTGTAAAGTTCTGTATTTAAGTTACTAAGTAGGTATGTAACATAAAGACGGGAAGTATATTTCACATCAATATCCAGACATATTATTATGTAAAATAAAACTAAATCTGTGTATGAAATATTTTTTGAAACAGTGATTAATAAAAAATTAAAAACAATTAAAGTAAATTATAAGTCGAATTAAGAAACTTGGAATCACTTAAATATACATACGATCAAAAACACGAATCAAAAGCATTAAACCCTACAAAGGGTTATGTAAAGATTTTATTTCATATTTCTATACCGGGTTGTAAAGAAGACTACATTTTTTTTATAATATTGGAAGGCACACAAGCAGACAGATTTCCTGATGGAAAGAAATTCACGCCACCTAAAAACACCAAAGATGGTAATGGTGCGTTGCCGGCCGGGATGTTTTTTTTTTTTTGTTTTAGCGACTCACATTGGTACCACCACCTTACCTATTCCAGAAAATCCGTCTGCTTGTTCGCCTTCCAATATCATAGAAAAAATGTTAGGCCTCGAGCAAAAGTAAGTTTACTGGCTACCTTACCCTCCGAACCGGAACACGTCATGACGTTATGGCGGGAGGAATAGGTAAGGCGGTGGTACCAATCCGGGTAAGTCGCTGCGGAACTCTACCACTTAGAAAAAGTTTGAAAAAATTAGTTTATTTTAACATTATTTTAATAAATTGCTCTATCAATATCAGTTATCTTGCTCTTTCATCATCTTTTACCATTAAGACTACCGATAGAGCCACTGTTACTCTTTGGTCTAGAAGGTAAGATCTTTTGGCCTAAGACCACAGTAAAAAATATCCACGCACCGTTACCTCTTACCATCAAAAGAGCCGTGTATCTGTTTCTTCACTACATAGTATAAAAAACAGACGCGTCTTCTGTCCCTATGTCCCTTCGTACGCTTAAATCTTTAAAACTACTCAACGGATTTTGATGCGGTTTTTAAATAGATAAAGTGATTGAAGAGGAATTTTTCAGGAACAGGAGGAAATATACAGATGACTACGAAATGTATAAAATTTTACTATTATATAAATACATTACTCATAGTATAAAACAAAGTCGCTTTCTCTGTCCCTTTGTATACTTGAATCTTTAAAACTCAACGGATTTTGATGCGTTTTTTTTTATAGGTAAAATTATTGAAGAGGAAGGTTTATATGTATAACTATATTTCATAAACGTGCGAAGCAGAGGCGAGCGGGCGGTCTAATATTTTGTAACATAAAAAAATACTTAGGGAATGGATACGAAGATATTTTGGCAAAGCGATAATTTGGCACAGCAAACTAATATTAAAGTTCGTAACAGACTTTCACGTAAACGAAATCGTGGGCAACGCAAACTTATAAACTTCATTGCCAGCACTAATAAATATGTCCTTACACACATTTGAGAGATTTAGAAACCAATTACCACTGCCGTTCAGCACTAGTTTTTCCGAGTGCGGTGCTAGATAATGAAGCATAAATAGCCTAGTACAGACTTCTATATAGGGAAATAGACGATGCAATCTCGTTAGATTGCCGTCCTCAATTGTGGCCAAACACTTAGATATCCCCCATATATTTAAAAACTAGCTTCCGCCCGCGACTCCGTCCGCGCGAATGTTAGTTTTTGCGTGATAAAATTGAAAAATTAAGATTTTTTTTCTACGTATTTTTTCAGGATAAAAAGTATCCCATTTTACGCCCAGGATAATAAGGTATAATAATACCAAATTTCGTCGAAATCGAACCGCTAGTTTTCACGTGATGCCTGAACATACAGATAGACAGACAGACAAGCATTTTTTATTCACATATTTGGGTTTGGTATCGATCCAGTAACACCCCCTGCTATTTATTTTTTCAACATTTTTAATGTACAGAATTGACTCTTCCACAGATTTATTATACGTATAGATATATGTAGGTATAGATGAACTAATTGCGCTTAGAATCCTGTTATTTTAAATACACATTTGTACGTCATGTGTTGACAAATGTGTTTAGCAAGATATGATGATACTGTAACCTTATGTAAACTCACATTTCTCGAATAATTAAGTATGAATATGAATATGTGCCGACGTTTTGTTAAATGTCACAAGGATGTTTTTATTCATAAAATGTATTAATGAAACTTTCACGAAGATAATTCACATATTTCTTGATATAATGATGTGTGCATAGTTTTGACTTGTGTTTTTGTGTGATGCATTATTTTTAAAATACTTAACGCAATAAGCTCGCCTTTTATATTTAACATCATGTTAATACGACGTACAATAAAGTTTAAATAAATAAATAAAAAGGCAGAGTGTTTTAAGCTGTTTTTAATTTCAATTATATTTTAACACTTTAGTTAAAGTGTTAAAATATGATTGTGAATTTATTTAACTATACAAATCCGGTATTTTATACTATTTTCTTATTTCGATTATAACTACTGGTGTATATGATATCGCCATTATGCGTTACAGCCATGGTGGGGGTCAAATCAAATTTGTGGATATTTTGTGCCCTCTTATCCATACCTATTTCATTTACTTTTTTCTGAGTTTCATTTTAATGATATTGGAAGGCAAACATGCAGATGGATTTCCCGATGACAAGAAATTCACGTCGCCAAGAGACACCAAAGGTGGTAATGGTGCGTTGCTAACCTGACGCCGGGATGTTAGGCCTCGAGCAAAAGTAAGTTTACCGGCTACCTTACCCTCCGAACCGGAACACGTCATGACGTTATGGCGGCAGGAATAGGTAAGGCGGTGGTACCAATCCGGGCGAGTCGCTGCTTAACTCTACCACCTAGTCAGCTGTCACGGTGTTAGTGACGGTGAGCCTATGCTCGCCTTTTACGAGCTGCCTGGCAAGGAAGGCAGTTGGTCTATTCTACAAAGGAGCCCGGACCAACACGGGGTACCTATCATATCATATCATCAAACAGTGTAAGGAACAATCTTTTCGAGTTTTATTAGTTCTTATGTCGCGGTCATCTCTATAGTATAAACGTCTATGCCGCACAGCATGTACGTTCTCATAACTGCCGCCTGTCGACATTCAATTACTGTTAGGAACAAAAAGAGAGAATTAAGTCCACGAGCGCTGAAATCGCTCAGGTCACATATGCTCATTGATTAGAATTAGAAATATACTTTACATGTTACCAATAACCATAGGTTTAACCAACTTTAAAAAAGGAGGAGGAACTCAATTCGACTGTATGTTTTTAATTATTTTTTTTAATGTTTGTCACGCGATTTTACATGTTTGTGATTTGTTGTTGCTACCGATTTTGGTGGTTTTTTTCTAGAATGATAGCTCATGATTTCGAGGTGGTCCGATATTAATTAAACCATGATCCGACTAGTGTTTTAGAGTTATATGAATTTTTAATGATATTGAAAGACGAACGATCAGATGGACTTCCTGAAGGTAAGAAACACGCCGTCTAGAGACACCAAAGTTGGTGATGATGCGTTGCCAACCTGAGGCAGGGATGTTAGGCCCCGAGCAAAAGTAAGTGTACCGGTTACTTTTCCGAACCGAAACACGTCAACAGATAGCTCTGACGTTATCGACACGAAACTCTACCACCTAGTCAGATGTCACGGTGTTAGTGACGGTAAGCTTGTGTTTGCCTTTTACGAACTACCTACCAGGAAGTCAGACGGTCTTTTCTGCAAAGGAGCCTGGACCAACATGGGAAAAACACATTTTTATTTTTATATATATTTTAAAAACCTTATCATTCACGAAATGAATGTGGGACCATTTCGGAATCATTGGCTTTATTTCGAAAAAAAATTATCAAATCGTGACTTGGTACCTAATGAAACATTTGGAGTCAGTTTTTGCAGTTTTCCCCGTGTTAGTTTGCATAATAGACCATATGCCTCTCTGACAGGCAGCTTGTAAAAGGAGAGCATAGATTTACCGTCAGTAACACCGTGACATCCTTCTAGGTGGTACAGTTTTCCAGCAACTCACCCGGATTGGTGCCACCGCCTTACCTACTCCTGACGCCGTAGCGTCAGTGCTTGCCATTGACGTTTTCCGGTTCGGAGTGTAAGGTAGTCGGTAAACTTACTTTTGCTTGAGGCCTAACATCCCGGCTTCAGGTTGGCAACGCAACATTAGCACCTTTGGTGTCTCTAGGCCGCGTGAATTTCTTACCATCAGGAAATCCGTCTGCTTGTTTGCCTTACAATATCAGTAAAAAAGAAGTTTAGCCGCATGGGTTATTTATAATGCAAGTAGTAGACTTCAAATATTACCAACTTATTTACCAACAAGCGTAGTTTTGAGAGTTGCAAGCAGAGCCGGATTAACCCTGTATGCGCCTGTGGGCTATACAATTTTCGGGCCCCTTCTTTACCTATTAATCGCAACACTCACATGTTATAATTAACGTATTTTGAAAGTTTCGGAATTACTACGCTACAAATTATTATCATGCTACGAAAGCTCACAGAACGCACCCAAAGATTCGGGGATTCCCCCATCGTGAATGAGGTCCAGTTGCGTTCCGTAGGATTATATTAGTTCTTATATTAGATACTAGATGGTTCTGTATGTATAAAGTGTTACATGCGTTAAAAAAAAGCATAGTATTGTTGATTATAATTTTCGATCCATAAAACTTTTTTTTGCGGACTGCAGTGGGCCCCTGTCGATCCTGGGCCCCTAAGCAGTTGCCTACTCTGCCTTAAGGTTAATCCGGCTCTGATTTCAAGTCGCGTAAAATTGGCAGCGTGTTTATAATGCATTCAGTTTCGTGCACACAGTGACGTAAAATGAGCAGTTTTTCGTCATCGTCTGATTTCGGATTAAATTATAAGGTAGTCTGTAAGCTTGTTAGTTAAGTAACTCTTACGTACCAACCTCTGCTTAGAAATAACCATCTATGATTACCTACAGACAACGTTAATTTTTAACAATTACTTCCAGAAAATCGTTTTTTTACATATGGTCAGCGAAGAATCGTTGCCTATAGACACCATAGATGTTGCAGGTGCGTCGCTGTCCCATGGCAGCGGTGTTAGATCTTTTTTAACGAGTTGAAATCCTCATGGGTAACCACTGCTTTCGGGAGACGTGACGGGTTATGCCGGACTCCTACTGGCTAAAACCACTCTGTGACCATCCTCTGTTCGTATCGGGTGACTGCGGGATCGCCGAGTCAATCGGCTACCATACCCTCCGGGCCAGACCATAACAGTCCTTTTGGTGGCGAGAATAGGTAAGACGGTGGATCCCTACTTCTGTGTGATTTTTTGTCTTCCAAATAAAAAAAAAATACATTTTTATAAAAAAAGCTGTTATTTCATTCTACTCGGCAAATCTAAACAGTCGATACATACCAAAGTATACATAAATATTATACTATATAGAACTCAACCCCGGAAATTCAGAAATTGTTCATCATACGAATGTCTACCCCTGTCGAGAATCGAACTCGAGCCCGCAAATGGTTTTTAGTGTTCCATATGTCCACTAACCTTAATAACAACGAGGTGGTTTATATCACTTGAGTATCTACGAGTATGATAACAATCAAATAATACAATACATTCGTAGAAAAACATAATATGATCAATTTTTGATATTCACACAAAATAACTCACTCACTCACACACTCACTATAACTCCTTAAACTCAAACGGTAGCTCCGTTTGAGTTTGAGGAGTCTAAGAAAGGTTGTGGCGATTTACTCGAGTGAATCTAAACTATAATATGGGACATATCATGTACTTTCGTTAAACACCTCTATCATATAATATATAAATTTCTCTATATGTTCGTGTAGGGTAGACTGCACTCTAAATCGCTTATTTATTTTTGAAATATCTATTGTGTTTACCAATAATCTAGCGACAGTTTTTTTTTCTTTTGATACATTACCCCTACCACAAAAGAACCGGCGTGTTTGTATGAAAAGGTAATGAATGTGAATAAAGCTAGACAGGTTGTCAGGATCGTGAAGTCTGGCACTCGTTACTCTCTGCCTACCCCGTAAGGGACTTGGCGTGAAGATGTGTATGTATGTACAAAAAATATAAACGTCATATAAAACTTTTTTTTCATGACGCTCAAGTGACAACGCATTTAACATTCTGGGCTCTCCTACTAAAATTTAAATGTCAATTATACAAGTTGTAACTTGTAAATTAAGTTTATTATTGTTAAATACAACAAACGTATCATTACCTCGATTAAATTGTAATAACAACAGACGCCGCCGTCCATATAGATTGGCTATGTACATTCTCCCTCCCGTACATTCCGGAACGTACGCTAAAATGCGGCTTCTTTAGGCCGGTATCTTTGGAATTTCATTGGCTGTTACAATTAATTAGAACATAAGCCCAGCGTGTATTGGAAGCAAGGAAAATATTCTAAATATTTACGTTAGAATGAAAAACAATAGATGTTATCAATTTTCAACGCGGTGCGCTTTTAACCGACTTGCAAAAAGGTGATCAACTGGCTCTTAGATAAAACATAGTACATTGTAAATCACTTACTTGCAGAAAGGATTTAATTAATAACTTTCGTTTCATTTAAGTTCGTTTCATTTAAATACGGAGGTTCTTTATACGAGAAGGTATGTTTGTTATTTATTAGTTACTAGCGGTAAAGATACATATAAATCTCCCTCTTCAACGGAAAAGGAACATAGGGACGGAAAATCCGAGCTTGTTTTATACTATGTACTTTGTAGTGATGACAACTCGTAGTCATCTCAATACTAAAGCTAGTATAAAATACCACATAATATTTAGACTTACAATCAGTAAGGTGGTGAAAAGAAATAGTTCTACAATGTTAACAGAAAGGGCCAGAATTTAAAATCTCGCGAAGAAATACAGACTGCGAAACATTATTGTTGAAGTGGAAAAAATAGATAAAGTGGTGTCAATTCTATTAAACTAGTCTTGGTCACGGTGTTAGTGATAAACATTCTGATTTTGCCCTTTTCGAGATGACGGATAGGGAATCACTTAGCTTGTATTAACTCAAACGAACCCGAAACCTACGCGAAACAAACATTTATGGGAAGAACAGCACTTTACTCATACAAAGCGCGACTTTACTCTTATTTTTTGGAAGATCATTGAGCTTGTTTGTTGTTTGCAAACAAACATTTATGGAAGGAATAGCACATTACTCGTAGGTACAGTACTACTATTTAAATTATACGCTTCAGCTTCACATTTTTTACTCTTTTTACACTTTATACTTTTCTTTTTAAAGTAGCTGACCTAATCTAAATTTAAGCGAAATGATTATTTTGCGTAATAACAACTGTAATTAGGTATCTTTAAAATACATTTGGATTTCCGAAACTGACGAATATAGCCGAAGCGCATAATTTGGATAGTACTACTGTATATGTTGCGGGACAAAACTATGTATAGTAATTAATTAAAAACAATTCATAATCATGTCAATCTTCGAGCGCATTAAAGGTAATAAAGTATTCAAACTTAAAATAAATTTATGTCGTGCTATCTCAAACGAGTGAGATAAGATTTCTTGTTATCTTTTAAAAAATGCTACCAACTTGAACGCGCAAATACTTTAGTGAAAGGAACTTGGAACTGCCTTTTGATATAGGTTTTTGTTTTGTTGCCAAGTAGCTCACAAGAAATCTTTTTTGTCACCAATCGCCTCTAACAGTCCGGCGTTAGACTTGACTTCTTGAGGTCCCGGGGGCCGGGTCCCGGGTCGACAACAAAAATAATTAGAAAATGTACATTTTCATTATCGCCTATGTGGTCTAGCGGTCTGGCGTAGGACTTGACTTCTTCCTGGGTTCAACCCCCGGGTTGGGCAACGAAAAAATTATAAATTGTGCATTTCCAATTTTCTAATAAGACTAACGCTACCCGTGATTGGATATGTGCCCGATTGATGATAGGCTTGCTACCTATGACATTATGGGACTTAGTTTCTTCGGCTATCTGTGGGTGCCCTGATTGTGCCTCTTTTCCCACCTCTTCGGGGATATGATCGTGAAGATACTTTTCTAACTGTGGATTTTAACTATTATATCTCAGACATCGACATTACCTGGTTATGTAGAATACGACAATGGCGAGCACTGACTTTAAGGTGGTCCAATTAACTGCGCTAGTAGAATAATTCAGAAGTTTAAATACTAGACCATTCCGGGGTCGGATTAAAAACGACTTGGTTGATATGTTTCCGGTTGGCCACCTATCACATTATGGAACTAAGTACCTTCGTCTAATCGTGGGTGACCAGAGTGTGCCTTTGTCTTGCCTTCGGGGATATGAGAGTGAAGATACTTCTTTTTCCACCATCGAGTCGTAGCACCTCTTCGGCCCTGTACATGTATTCAAGAAACGAGTCGTTTTGCTTACGAACGGATGATTTTTATAAGAATAGTATAAAATCTAACCACAGTTATTCGTTTCAATTGTTAACATTAAAATATATTTTGTGTAACTATGAGCAACGCTTTGTTACTTTTAGGCAAAACTACCAATGCTTTTACTGATGGATTACGGTTCATTCATTATAGGAATCTGGCTTTAGTCATCAAGCAATTTTTACCACAGACAAAGCAAGTTACAGAAAAATATTGTATGTATAATGGGTGTAACTTATACTCGACGACCACGACCCATAAAACCGGTTAAAATGTCAAATTAAGTTAATGTTTAGATATCGCACGCGTATACGTTATTTTATTTTATCTACTAGCTGTCTATCCGCGACTTTGTCAGTGTAGAATAGGTATTCATGCAAACTTTTGTCCCCCATGGGGGTTGATTTATAACAGATACTTAGAATTATTTTTTCTTTATCTCTTTATTGTACACTACAAAATCAAAAAACAAGTAAATATGTAAAATTTTACAAAAGGCGATCTTATCTCTAAAAGAGATTTCTTCCAGCAAACCCAAAATAGAGAGAATGCATAAATGAAATGTAGAACATATAGTGCACAATACAAAAACTTACTGTACAAAAAAACACAAACTAAATTACTACTAAGTGTCAGTGTCAGTGTCAGTGTGTGACTAAAGTGCCAACATTTCCGATGGTAAGATATTTACGCTGACAGAGACACCAAAGGTGGTAATGATGCGTTGCCAACCTGAAGCTAGGATGCTAGGCCTCTAGTAAAACAAGTTTACCGGCTACCTTAAACACGTTAACGGCAAGCATTGACGCTATGGCGGCAGGAACATGTAAAGCGGTGAGTCGCTGCGAAACTATACCACTTTAAGAAAGATTGTTAATATTGGGCGTAAGGCTTCCTTTTCCCTTCGAGGATCGTGAGAGTTGGCACTTGATGCTATGAGCCTATTTCGTAAGGGAGTTAACGTAAAGATATATCTATATAATATGTATGTATGTAAATCAAAACTGTTTGTATTGAAATTGAGTAAGTAAGTAAATATCCTTGTTAAAATAATAAAATATATTTAACTTAGCGTTCCCCTCTATAAAATATATAACAATAATGTTATTAAACTGACCCCTTCAGTAACCAATAATTAGTTTTATAGAATCAATTAACGATCATTCCACAATTTCGTTTGTATGATGGTTAATATTTCTCACAACAGAATTATTGATACAAGCGACACTGAGCCTTTACCATTAGTTTGTATAGATTACATTCAGTAAGTTACGTGTCGAAATCTATGACACTTTTCGTCTAAAAATGTGTTTCTCTTAGTTACCTGTTACCTGGAGGCGCTGTTCAAAGTATTCATACAAATAATTTACAGAGACGGTAGCGAGTATAGTAAACTTGACAGGCCGTAAACTCATGGTAAGGGCTCTGATAACGGCAGCTATCAACGTTGAGTACTTATCTTAATTAATTATACATTAATGAGATCAGATGTGGGTCATTGTTGTTTTCAATGTCTGTGGCCAAAGGGTTTCCGAATTTCCAACGCGGATTAGTGAAGGACATGGACACTGTAATGTTCTCTCTACAAGTATTCAAATATTTAAGGTCAAGAATATTACTAAGTATCTATATATTAATAAGTGATGCCAAAACTTTGGACCCATTTTTACAAAAATTGCGCGTACGCAGGAGCATAAAATTTGGCACACTTATAGTTTATGTGTAGGAAAAGTGCAGAACGCTAATATTTTTCGATAATAATGCTTATAAAGTACATTAAATCAATAAGTAAAACATTAACTACACTACCATGCACAGTAAAAGATCACAGATGGCGTTTGGAAACAAAGTAGTTGATCTTGAAAAATAAAGATGGCGTTCTTATCAACAAGATATTTCTTCATGACCATCTGGTATAGTATATTAGCTAATTAGCATCGCTCCAACTTAACGCTTGTTTTATATTTTACCTTCTGTTTATGAGTATATAAATCTTTATCTTTGTTCCTCATTGATTTTCAAACATAGATATGGTAATGGGTTATAACTATTCAATGACAAATTTGGATGCTGATTTAAAGCAGATAGAATAATATTTATTTACAATAACGTCACTGTTCAGTAGGGGTCAGTACTTCTTACAAATATAATAAATTTAAAGCTTACCTCAAAAGTATTAATAATTTAAATCGGTTAATTGTAGCTTAGATTCAGTAAATCGACATTTATTGTAAGTGAATAAATACATTGAACGCAAACTAAAAGAAGTTGCTAATTAAATTAACGATCATTCACAGTTTCGCTTTTATTATTTGGCCAGTTAATATTTCTCACGCCAGAAATATTGATACAAGCGGCGCCAATAACGGCAGCTGTCATCGTGACTGCTGAAATCTTAATTAATTACAAATCATAAATGGGGTCAAAATAACACCAACAACAATTTTGTGTTTTGTGCCTAAAGCTCATACTGCCTAGTTTGAAAGAAAGAAGAAAAAAAAGAAATTTATTTATTTGCGGAATATGTGTGTTTAAAAGTTGTTACAGAATACTTATTCGTACCAACATATTCTACCACATTGTGGTGTGCAAATATCTAACTTAATTAAATATATTGTAGTTTTTATTTTCGTTATTTACATATTTTTACACATAAATTCGTTACTAGGCTAGCACTTATTAATTTAAGCAAAAATTATAAGGATAGAGTTTTACCCAATCTACCATACACTACCAGTTAGCGAAATAGTTGGCAAAAGGGTTAGATTATATTCCTAATACTGCTCGTAAAGGTTCTGGTTCAAAAAGTTACAATAACTGTATCACTGCATAGTATAAAACAAAATCGCTCCCTATATTCTATGTCCCTTTGTATGCTTAAATCTTCAAAACTACGTAACGGATTTTGATGCGGTTTTTTTTAATAGATAAAGTGATCAAAGAGAAAGGTTTATATTATGTATATTTTAAAACTGTGCGAAGCCGGGGTGGGCCGCTAGTTTATAATAAAATATAATTTATCGAGTGAAGATTATACTTACTCTAATAGTTAATTATACTTACTCCAAATCAAGCAAATTGTGCATGTATCAATGGAATATATTTTATAGTTGCGAAAGACAAACATACCATAATAAATTTGATATACACCCATAACTAGAATGAAGGAGTCTCTCTGCCTAGCATCAACCCACGTATGCCCATGTAGGTCCGGGTTCCTTGTGTAAAATAGTCCAACTGCTTCCTTGTTTGGAAGATGTAGGAGACGAGCATAGCATTAATGGGTCGTTATCACCAAGGCCACTGGTACCAAAGTGATGTACAGCTAAACTCTCACATTGCTCCACACCTCTGCCACCGAAAAATGGTGCTCGTATAACAGCCTCGTTGGTCGAGTGACTAGCGTACACGCCTAACTCCACTGGCCAACCGCGAGGCTCGGGTTCGATTCCCGACGGGGGTAGGCATTTGTGTGATGAACATTTAGATGTGTGCATTTCCGGGTCTGGGTGTTTATTATATTTATTCGTGTATCTATTTAAGTATATCTATGTATTATAATCGTTGACTAACACCCATTACACAAGCATATAATTTGCTTATTTTGGGGTTAGATTCAATTTTTTGTAAGTTGTTCAGAGATATTTGTTTGTTTGTTTATATGACTACAGGTCCCGGTGGTCTCTTACCAGAGGAACCTGCTTGTTCACTGTTTTATCCCATAATTGTAGTCAATCTTATAACCCTGTTTAAATTGTTTGACTTTTCTCCTAAGATATAATAACATTTTTATCGTCAGATTGATTTCAAACGCTAATAATTAGATAAGCTTGTTAATCAGTGGCATATTCTCAGCGGGTCAAACAGCCGGTCGCTCGAGGCAATTAATCTCCGAAGGGTCTCGTCCTCAACACTCTCAGAAAATGTAAACTCAACGAATTAAAGATTATCTAGTTTGTTAATAGAGAAATATTACGCAACTAGCTGTTGTCCGCATCTTCGTCCGCATTTTATAGGATTGGTGGAGTAGAGTGGAATACAGTAAGGAAACGAAATATCTGACCTTACAGAACTTTGATCGCCTCTGTGGTCTAGCGGTTCACGTGTTGGACTTGACTACATGAAGTCCCGGGTTCGAATCCCGGATCGGGCAATAAAAGAAAATTTGGGTTTTCCAATTTTCCAATAAAAAAAATGTTGCTCGCAATATGTGATATGTGCCCGGTTGGCGATAGGCTTGCCACCTATCACATTGTGGGATTCAGTATCTTCGGCTAGGCGTGAGTTGGTCGAGCCCTGCTTGTACCTCAGCCTACCTCTTCGGGGATATGGGCGTGAAGATACTTTAAACAATTGTAATTGAATGGGAAAATGAACAAAGAATATGTGCAAAATATAGCGAAAAAAGTTCATACGTAAATCAAAATTCAAACAAACCATCAGATACTAAATTAATCATGGCGGCTTAGCGTTTGCGACACATACAGCTTATTATTATACTTATTAGATTACACCGGAAACAGGATAGTGTACTCTTATCTGAGATCGTATTTCCTGTTTATTCTACTATTTTAATAGAGGGAGGGTATTTGGGTGTCCGCCTTACAAAGCATGTATTATAATGTGTTATCTTGTTTGTTTAAACTTAGTTGTACATCTTATAACAGATGTAAAATAAACCTTTATTTTGCTAATTCCGCGTAAGCACTGACGTTCCCACCACCCACCTCCGCGACCTCAGTTAGGCTTGTCACATTCTGTGTCGTTTGGAGGATAATTTGCCACAACGGTTACACTGCTTACGCGGAATTAGCAAAATAAAGGCTTATTTTACATCTGTTACAATGGATTTCCGCAAAGTAACGCCTGATTCAATAAAAAAATAAAAAAATGTACATCTTATATTCCAGCCGCTGATTTCCACCTTCGAACATCGCGACAGAGTTTAAATGATGATGCCCATCATCTTGATGAATGCCGATCTACAAGACATTTTTACCTTGCATAACACCTTTGTGGAATCAGTTACCAAAGGGCGGTATTCCCAAACAATTATGACTTAAGGACCTTTAAGAAAAGAGCGTAGGTACACATTCCTTAAAGGTCGGCAACGCATCTGTGATACTGCTGGTGTTGCGGATGTCCGTGGGCAGAGGTGATCACTTTCCAACAGGTGACCCACTTGCTCGTTTGCTTCCTCTTGTATAAGATAATAAAATAATTATATTATTTGATAGACTAAAGCTGAGCTAAATATATCTAGCATCCTTTACATATCACCCTTTTGGACAACAGAAAAATAGCTTGGAAAGAAAAAAAACTGAAATTTAATATACCTATTGGATCAAGAAATGTATCGAGGAATAAAATATGAGCTTTGCTGTGAGCAAGAGCGAGGAATGAAATTAACTTATTAGGACCTTGGACTGGAACGTTTAGTTTAATAAAGAGTTAAACTGCCAAATATAAATTGTTTTAACCCTAGTTCGGAACAAACTCAAAGTTAAACACTAAACTCAGGAGCGTACTCACTGGCACGGGTCACCTTACTCTTAGTTGAAACTAACTCAAAGGTGAACTTAAAAAAATGACGTTGCCTGGATTGGATTTGTGCGCGTTTGGCGATAGATTTGCCAACTATCACGTTGTGGGAGTTTGGCTAGTCGTGGGTGTTCTGATGGTGCCTCTGCTTAACACTTTGGGGATATGAGCAACGTTTTTTCCAGAAAATTGGAAAAACCAAATTTTCTTTTTATTTGTTAACTTAATAAATTAATAATTAAAATAATAATTAACTTTTTTTATTGCCCGACACGGGAATCGAACCCGGAACCTTCTGCAGTCAAGTCCAACAACTGGACCGCTAAACCACAAAAGCTATATAACATTAACAATGCGAAATTCGGTTTGTCTATCTGCTATGCTATCGCAACTAAGCCGCCGGATCGACATTGACTATTTTTTTTCAAAAATCATTCCCCAACAAGCTTTAATGGGGCATAATCATAAATGAAACAAAAACATGTTGAAGTTAACCAAAGCTGCTGTCCGAGAATTAATTTTCGCTAACGAAGTCGTGGGTAAACCACTCATATACAAAAATATTTTTGCTTATTAACTTTTAAATGTGTTACTGTTATTCCCTAATTTGCAAAGATAATAAAGGTTTATCAATTAATATTTTTATACGATAAGCACACTTGAAGCGATATACTCCACCTGCTCGGCCATCTGTTGACTGATCGCGTGTCCAACATTCATAACTTTGTATTTTACGGTAGAGCCATAAATGACAGTCATTTTATAAAATTTGTTTAATTTGCTTTTATACATCGACTTTTATGGTGTATAAAACTGCGCTAAATCATTCCTAGGTGTCGATTACTGTATTTGTTGAATTTTCTGTTAAGCAAAGGTCTTAAAAGAGTTACGTTTATGTAAATAATTAAATGCCTAATAAAAAATCTCAAAATAAATAAATAATTAAATTGGGACATTCAAGTTATTAGTCATCCTGTTTGTTGGTAGCTTAGCAACTTCAAGCGTGGAATACAGTAATGAGCACTTACATTAAGGCAGCAGTAGACAATTCGGTGGTATCAACTGCTATAAATTGCTGACTATCAATTTACCACCACCTTCAAATGATAAAACTGACAATTTTTTTTTAAAATTGAATCTAACTAAGTAAGCAAATTATTTTCTTATCAGAATCAGAGTTATGAGTATTAGTCAACGATACTAATACATAGAAATACATAAACAGATACCAGATTAAATTAAATCCCACCAAAAACATAAATGTAAAAAAGGAGAGCTAAGTTCAATACAAAAATTATGCTTGGCTGTGAACTCCGCCGCAAAAAGAATGGAAATCTTAATGGGTGCCAAGTTCTATGCAAAATCCAAATACTTATTTATAGGGACAAAATAACATTATGATCAAGTATGAAACTCTATTTCTTTGCTGTATTCGATACCTATAACAAATGCTGTTATTTCAAAATAAGAAATCTAATAGTAGGTTAGATTTAACTTAGCCAGTTTTCATTACATCAGTTATTTCATAACAATATTCAACATAATATATATTATAAAAACTGGCCAAGTCAAATCTAACTGGAAGCTAGCCACACGTTCAGATAATCATACAAAAACTAAAAGAAATAAGGCTGTTAAACTTGCCTGTAAATTGTCTCATTTTCCACGCACACCCTTTCACAGATCTTCATCGAATTCACATAAAATCATCCTCAAAAATCTATGGCTCCCTTTTACCGTGATTTTATTTTGTCTTCTTACAACATCCCAGGTCTATTTTACTTTCCGTCTTGGAGCCAATAGGTATATACACTTAAAAGTATAACAAATAAGGCTTTACACAAAAATAATTGGATTAAACATGCACAGAAACCAATAGAACCCTTTGCAGAGTTAGAATTTTTACATGACATAGAGATAACTCATAATTCACGTGTCTTGGTGTTTGTTCGCTATAGAATCCTGAACTACTTAACCAATTTTAATCAAATTTTCACACCATGTACTATTTGATCCAACTTGAAGGATTATACATCTCAATTTATGATTAAAAAAAACGAGCGATACCAGGAGCGGCAGCTAGTAAACTATAAAAAGACAAACTTTGATTTAAAAAGCTTACACAAATCACAGATAAGTTTAATCTAGAAGCATCAATAGGAACAACTCTTGAATATATAAAAAAAAATTAGTAACAAATAATGCAGAGAAACTGCAAAAAAATCGACTGCGATTTCAATAATTATGTCATCTAAGTACCCAAAACTTGAGTTTTAACCGAGATTGCTATCTACAACTACAGGCATTGCGGAAATAGTGTAATAACCTTAAAAGTGCGTTCTTTTAAATAAAAAAAGCTTAAAATCAGAGCAGAAGTAACGGAGAATTTGATTAATGAACATAAAAAAACAGACAAGCACAATATAGTGTTACGAAATGAAGTCTTGACAATACTTGAGTAGAGAAATGCTTATAGTAACTAACGCACTACTGTATACGTTGTTAGACAGACTAGTTCTCATCGTACGAGACTACTTGTCGAATCGCAAATTCAGATTTCGTGTAGAAGGGACTCTCTCTAGCAGTAGGCCCCTAGAGGCGGGAGTGCCGCAGGGCTCGGTACTCTCACCTATACTATACGCCCTCTACACGAACGACGTTCCCAGACCGCCGCGCGTCCACTTAGCTCTGTTTGCGGACGACACGGCTCTATTTTTAACCCACCGTCGCGGTAAAGTGATAGGAAATAGTCTCAGAAAAGCGGCCACTCTCCTGGGCAAATGGTTCAGGAAGTGG
>NJDD01007315.1:216809-236279 GCA_002245505.1 Calephelis nemesis
GCAAATTTCGTGTCGCTTCACATTGACTTCTACTAACAGTTTATATGGATTTGCATTGCTTTTTTCTATTTTCCCTACTGTTTTTCCTGTTTTTTTTTTCACAGGCACTTTCTCCTGACAATTACTGAACAAAAAAATAATTAGCAGTCTAGATCCATTCGTTCAGGCGTGGTGAGATGACCACGCAAAATGAGTATTGTTTCTTTATGTGTAGATAGATTATGATAGCTATATTGCTTCTTTATTAAAACTCAGAAGGTAGGTAGTACAAATAGTTCTTATATTATTTCTATATCTTACAGAAACCACGTCTATCAATTATATTTTGTACCTCTTTAGATGAAATTTCCAAATCAGAGAGATCATCGAGATCTATTTCACCATTTTTTGGAACGAACTGCCTTACGGCACCCTTGGGAGAGATAGGGATTTTGCTGTGCGACCTAACTGAATAAAATGTGATAGTAAAAACCTTAAGAAAAAACCGTGGAATAAAACCGTTAAATGAGACGTGCGCGGGTGCGACAGTAGTATACATAAGCGAGTAATGTATAATATCTTTCTCTTTCTCCCTCAACCCACCCTGCCAATGCATAGTATATACTCATGAATTGTGTCGATTCTACGTTATCCGGAGGAACTTCGTTCCTTCGTGGTGTCCCGCGATACCATGTTTATATTTTTTTTATGAACTATCTTTTTAATGAAATAACACTAAAAGCTAACAAAAGCAGTCATATTTAGTTTTAATTAGTTTTAATTTGTTAGGAGACTTTTTTCTATTTTACTGTATTTTATATTTGATGTGAACTGTATGTCTGAATGAATAAATGAACGCTTTATGGTACTCCAGTATAAATACCAGTACCTTAACAGAAATAACCAATAGTTTTAACACGGAACACAAATTTGCTTTAGTAAAATATGTGTCTATTATATTTATTTATTGGACACCAAAATCGTAACAAAAATGATCACATAATTGCTCTTGGTCCGTTAATAGGCTTCCCCTATCAAACGGCATTCGTAAAACCGTACGTAATTGACCTACAGAATCCCAAACTCCAAACAAAAGCAGTCACACCTCATTGCCTCGTATCAATTTATCTTGGTCCGTTAGAAGGCTTTTTTCATCACTCGGAGCCTCACGTTCGAGTCCGGACGTATGTAGGTCGGCACGAATCGCATTGTTCGTCTTTGATTTATGGCTTGTTTTAGCAACATATAATCTACACTTTCTAATTTAAAATTTACTATCTTGAAACGAGAAAGTTATATAAGGATCACTTACCGAATGTCGATTTCTCCAGTTTGTAAATAAAGGCAGTTAGACTCACTGTCTTATGAAGACAGAGTAAAATCCAAGGTTAAACTTAGTATTATAGCTTATAATGTGATACAGACTATATGAACTTAATTTTATTCCTAAGTTAATCCGTGTTTATTAATAAGATGAAAATAGTTTAGGCAGACTAAAACAAAAAACTGATATGGATTTCTATATCATCTGTGAACCTATACAAAAATGAGTAAGAATAAATCGATCAACATACATACAAAAATAGGAGTCCAACATGTAACCTCCTTTTTTGAGTCGGTTAAAACTGACTTCAATCTCTGTTATGTCTAATCAATAAAACAAAGCATTAATAAGTATAAATCAAAAACACTTTTCGCATACAGAGAACTTGAATGAGATCAACCGGAAAACATCAGCTTTAAAAAAAAACATTAAAATTGGTTCATCATACAAAAAGTTCATCAAACAAAAATCATACAATTGACCGCCTCGTTCGTCGTGGTACTAGCGTACACGCCTAACTCCACTGACCACCCGCGAAGCTCAGGTTCGATTCCCGACGGGGCAGGCATTTGTGTGATGAACATTTAGACAGCTAGCTGTTATCCGCGGCCTCGCCTGTATTTTAAAAATGCTTATCTCTCGTGTGAGCGCGCTGAAATATCGTATTAAGTCTGTAATGTTTAGTCTATTTCTTTTCATTAAAAACGGTTCAGCCGTTTTAACGTAAGAACTGAAGTACTGTTTTTATGATATCGTATTTACTACTATTAAGTAGTAGTATTAACTACTAGTAGTACCTACCAATTACTAGTAGCTATTTACAAATATTATTATTGATAGATATTATCTGTTGTTACTTACATATTTCGTAAGATAATATGTTTGCCGAATAAGGTTGGTTAAAATACGCACTTATCTAACATACCGCTACATCATATGCCACTTTATATCAAACTACAAGCAATAATGCATTTTTTTTTTTATTTTTTAACTAAAATTTATTATTTTTGAAGCTCCAGAAATCGTATTATTTTTAAAATTATAATTAAAGTTATCAAATAATTAAAAAGTTTTAAAAATAATAGTCAACAACTAGACTAAAACATATACTTCCTGATTATCTTAGCCTATTTTCATATTTCTGGAATGCCAGTTTTTGTGATGGTATTCGGGGCACAGGCATGACGAGCTGTGACTAACATTTTATAAATAGTTGCTCGATCCTAGTTCTTTTTCATGTCGTGGATTTGAACCAGCAATAAATAAGTGGTTCAATCTTAATATCGGATTTTATAGTTTAAACATTCCTGCGTGACTAATCAATACTATAATGCGAATACAATAATTATAATGCAAAAGTCTGTTTGTTGCTCTGTAACGGCCAAACCGCTCAACTGATTTTGACGAAATTTAATGCATATTATAGCTAAATATCTGAGTTCAAGTATAAGCTATTTTTTAAAAGATTAAGCCCTAAAGGAAAACAATATTCCGTATTTTAATCACCACGAATAAACAAAATTAGTAAAATTTATCGTTAACAGAGCTTTTAGTTTATAGTGGGTTCAGTAGAAGCTAGAGGTTCAGTAGAAAAGCCTTTAGGGTTCAACTTCGTTCTTAGTTTGTTATTTACTTATTACAATTTTATAAGTAAGTGCAGAGTTAGGGAGAATTTAAAATATCGGTAAAACAGTAGGATATATCGATTTTGACGTATGTATATCTAATTACAATACCTAATTGCCAAATGACTTTGATATAAATAATTATTATAGGATCTTTGATTTTTTATTATTTTTGTGTTTTCCATCGCTTCGTCTGTCGGTTTTGATATGTTAATTGTAGTCGAAATATCCAAACCCACCAATAGGTATAACTTTCTAATCACGAAACAAAAACATCTTCAACAGTTTTAGCGTCTATCCATTATTATCTTGCAACGACACTGGTGTTTTTGTTTTTGTTGTCATTGTCGTGGTACGGTTCAATAGATAGGATGGCCTATAAACGTTATTTACGAAAAATTTTGGACTTAAGTTAACCAAGCTTTAACAACATTTTTGGTATCCAAAGTTTGTTGCCTACGTATACTACTCGTATAAAACAAAGATATTTTACCGTCAGCTTTACACCATATAGAGAATAGCTTTATCTCATCTTTTCTCTTATGTACCTATATAAACTTATAAAAAAATCCCTATTCGGCTTGGTTGTCGCATCACGCGTGAAAGGCTGTAACAATTTCACCAACACGTTTTTGATAGTGTCAAATGTTCTTATAATAAATAAATTTATTAATATTGTTAACTCTTTTTTGTACACAACTGATATTACAAAAAATACTTAAAATATTTTTTTTTTTTTTTATGTTATAGGAAGGCAAACAAGCAGACGGATTTCCTGATGGTAAGAAATTTACGCCGCCTAGAGACACCAAAGGTGGTAATGGTGCGTTGCCAACCTGATAATAAAACAAACACAAAATGCGAGCTTTAGTTTATTTTATTTCAATACTCGTATTATTTAAGACTGAATGTCTGTCGTCAGCTAGTAATTAGATAGTAAATCCGAGTACAGTCGAGGGCAAAATCTAGTAGGTACATATATGCTGACTGGTAGGTACAACCGATCACGATTTGCTACCCGAGCGTACGTGAACTTAGAGCTCACTTACAAGCGGGCAAGCACCTAAGTGGGTTTTACGCAAGCTTTGCTTATGTAAGCAATTTGTGATTCTTGGGCAACTACACTGTGCTTTCTGTGCATGTTATGAAAACATATTGTTATCGATACTTTAGAACGCGACGCCTCAGGTTTCTATAAATTTAACTTCGTCATAACTTCGGTGCTCTTCACTTTCATGTTTAACTTTTGGTAGTTAAGTTAATAAAATAGGATTTGTTCGTGTTAATCCTTTAGCCTTGCATTTTTCTGTCGGCATAACCTCAGCGCTCGCTACAGTCATGTTTCAATTTAGATTAAGTAAATTGGAAACAGACTAAATGGTATTGGTACTGTAGATTCACAAAAACACTCGCTTTGTATTACTACAACCTTATTTCCTTTTGTCAAAACGTCAGTGTTCTTCATTGTCGTGTTTTTGTTTTGGTGGGTAGATAAATTAGGAACACAATAGGTTGTCAAAGGTCGAAACCTTTCACTTAAATTGATGATATAGAGCGTTTTCTATCGGCATAACGTCAGTGTTGGCCGTCGTCGTATTTTAGTTTTGGTAGATAATAAACCTATGTATGAGGAGTAACATCCTCGTGTTGGCAACGCATTGTTAACATCGATGGTGTCTGCAGACGATGTCTGTTTTTTATCGTCAGGATATCCGTCTGTCAATTTGCTTGCCGTCCCTTAAAAATGCCTGTTAAGAGTTATACTTATTACGATCGCAATAAAAAAAGATACTATAAGTCATAATATTAATTTAGTTTTAAACAGTCGGGTTTTCGTTGTTCAACTATTGTTAATACACCTATTTGTTACATACGAGTACATACATATATACATACATACATATCTTGACGCGAATTCCCTTACGTGGTAGGCAGAGAGTATCGAGTGCCAGACCCCACGATCCTGACAAACCTGTCTAGTGTCCTTCACTTTCATTACCCCTTTCATACACGCTGATTTTGGAGACTCTTGACACCACCATATCCGAGTGTCTGATCGTGGAATGTCAGCCTTGGTCTCCCAGGTACCTACCTCCATCCACATTCGCATTGTATATCTGCTTTGTCAATCTTCCATCTCTCATTCTTACCACATGACCGAACCAACGGTGCTCCGTAACGGTGCATGATGCCCTTAATACTATTTAGGTACTTACCTATTTGTTAATAGTTTAAAACGATTTAAAACTGCCTACAATTTTTATTGCTTCATTTTTTTATTTTTTCTGAAATATTTAAATTGTACTCGAATCGCTTCAAGTATGCTTAGAAAGTATGAAGAGTTGCCCAAATTTCTTGAAGAACCCATAATCAGATCCTAAACTCATCAATAATAACCATATAGCTTCCTAGAAAATTAACCTTCCTAGAAAATCTTACCTTTCAAACAAATTTTTTTCAAATTGCTCCAGGTGCCAACCCACTTTAAAAATCCCGCTACAAACAGAACCACCCCCTTTTGAAAGTCGGTTAACTAATAAATGTAAATTACTAGGTACGAGTACCTTTATCTCGATAATCAAAAGGAAAGCATCACAGATGGCGACCCGACTATCGCACCTTCGCGATATGGTAATCTACTACTGATAACTCCAACTCCGATATCCGATAAACCTGGAAGTACTTTCAATGACTTGTATAGACAAGCCGACCCGGTAAACTTATTACAAACCTAATGTGACATTTGACATACTAAAAACAACGCTACCTGTCAATCCAATTGTGTTTTTAAACCTTTCGGGAACCCAATGAAATAAACTTATAAGTAAATAATTTCAACCACATCGATTCAGCTGTTTAGGAGTTAGGTGGCAAACACACATACAACACAATTATAACCTTAACGTGGTTATGCGTTTGGCAGGTAATGAATTTACCAAAGTATATTTGTTACTTTATAGGACTCAATCAAACTTCAGTAAATTTTTTCTTGAGAGTGTCTCTAAACCCAAGAAAATGACCGAAATTCAAAATGCTGTCAAAAAGTGATTATGTAAAAAAAAATTGGCCAAATTAACGTTTTAACGTTGTATAGGTGAACTCAAAATGATTATGAGATTTCTTAAAATATTGTTCAAAATTTAGAATTTTCGTAATAAATAATACGAGTGTTATTAAAATTTAGTTTTTGGCTTGAAATGTTGAAATGGCCGCCTCGTTGGTCGAGTGGCAAGCCTACACGCCTAACTGCAGCGACCGACCGCTAGGCTCGGGTTCGATTCCCGACGGGGGCAGGCATTTGTGTGATGAACATTTAGTTGTCTTCATTTCCGGGTCTGGGTGTTTATTAAAATTATTCTGGTATCTATTTAAGTATTTCTTTGTATTAGTATCGTTGACTAATACCCATAACACAAGCATATAATTTGCTTACTTTGGGGTTAGATTAAATTCGTGTAACTTGTCCAGAGATATTTATTTATTTATTTGTGGTCTAACGGTCCGGCATCGGACTTGACTTCTTGAGGTAACGGGTTCGATCTTCGTGTCGGGCACCAAAAATTTTTAATAAAAATAACGTTGCTCGGGATTGGATATGTGCCCAGTTGGCGAAAGGCTTACCACCTATCACATTTACTTACCTCACCTTTATATGTACTAGTCAATGTTACTAAGTGCCCTCGGCTAGTCGTGGGTGCCCTGGTTGTGTCTCTGCCTACTCCTGCGGGGACATGGGCGTGACGATATTTTTTACAAACTTAAAATTTAGACAATTTTTAACAATCACGTAATAAAGAATAATTAATGTTTGTAAACAATGTACAACAGTTAACACAAACTAACACAACTATGTAAGGTCGCGTAAACAGTAAATAATTATCTTAGTTTAAAATTTCCTATTTCCTTGAAACTTATCTATGCTTGAACTAAACTTAATTATTATTTAATGTTAACCTGAACTGAGGTACCTGCAGTTTACAACGTAGTTAAATAAAAACTCCAGTAACAATATGTTTTTACACATTTTCCCACATACTGCGCAGTAAGGCACGATTTTTTTCTACATTCATGCTAATCGGAATGTAAATATTAACGTACTAGCAGTTTCACGCAGCTTCGCCTGCGTAACTTCGCCTTTACTGCACCGATTTTGATAAAACAAAGCCTATGTCACTCAGGAATAATGTAGCATTCTAAAGGTGAAAGAATTTTTGAAATCGGTCCAGTAGTTTTGTAGTTCAAACAAACGAAATATCAAACATTTCCCCTTTTTAATATTAGTATAGAATCTATAATAATATTATATATACTATAGATAATATTATTTATTATTTAATATAAACCTACATGTTAACATACATTTAATTTAAAAATTTACTAAATGTTGTGTTTATGATGTTTGACACTAGTCGATTCGGCGAACTTCGTATCGCTGGATACAACTACTAACAGTTTGTATGGACTAAAGATTTTGTTTCAATTTTTCCTGAAATTTCCTTTTTTTCTTCTTAAGAACCTTTTCCTGACAGTAAAAAACAGAATAGAAAAAGAATTAGTAAAATCGGTCCACCCGTAGGTGCGATACGATGACCACGCGAAAAGGGTATTAGGGGATTCTTTATATAAATAGATGACACACCAAAAGCTAAGATGTTTTTGAAATTAAAGTTTAAAGTGGCGTAAAAAATATAGAAAACTAATAATAACGGTAAGACCCTTGATGTCAAATTATTTTTGAAAATTATTTCGACATTAAAATTTAATAATGAGCAAAAAGAAGTATTTTAGGTAACATCTAACAAATGATAATGACAATAATAATAAATTAAAACAGGTTTATCAGAAATGAAATCAAAATACTAGAAAAAGAAGCTTTACGATAATAAGACCGATAACTAAGGGCAAATACTAAATACATATTGCATAATTTTAATATATAAATAAAATTTATTTAAGTTTAAAATATTCTAAAGAATCAGTGAAGGTTTACGGGTTAAAAATTCATCTTAAAAAAAAACAATTTTAGCCTAAGCATAGTCTGATACTTAAGGAAAAATCTGTAGTCACAGAAAATATTACTTCAATAAATGCATCTGTCTAAATACGAGTTTACCTGTAAACGCTTGACTAAACGCATCTGCTGCATCTGAATATTTAACTACCTACTAACGGCCAGTATTAATAACCTACCTAAGATAATGTTATTTTTCAATAATTTAAAAATGTATCCAAGCAACAAACTCGAATACATCTCTATCTGTAGATATGTTTACACATAGCTAGGATGCTCAATACAAGTAAAATTTTCCAAATAAAAGGTAGTTAGTTTGTATTTTGTGTAATTATTATTAAACGTTCTAAAAATAAATCACTTAACTAATTGCTTAATTGCGTCGGGATATTAAACGTTTATCCAATAATATAACACATAGACTAAACGCATAATTATGATAACATATCACACGTTAATCCGGTAATATTATACACAGGCTAAACGCAGAATTATGACGGCATATGTAACGTTTATCCGATAACTTAACACAATTTAAACTCATAAATATGCCGATATATTAAACGTCTATCCGATAATATGACGCATAGACTTAACGCATAACTATAGTAACATATTAAACTAAACGCAATTTTATGATGACATATTTAACTTTTATCCTATAATATAACACACAATCTAAACGCATTAGCATGCCGATACATTAAATGCTTATCCGATAATATAACACATAGACTAAACTCATAATTATGATAAACTATTCAACGTTGATCCAGTAATATTATACATAGGCTAAACGCAAAATTGAGACGAGATTTTTAACGTTTATCCGATAATATAACTCATAGACTAAACGCCCCTGTGGTTTAGCGGTTCAGTTGTTGGACTTCACTGCCTGAGGTCCCGGGTTCAAATCCCGCATCAAAAAGAAAATTGGGTTTTTCTAATAAAAAAATGTTGCTCGGGATAGGATATGTGCCCGGTTGGCGATAGGCTTGCCATCTATCACACTGTGGGACTAGTATCTTCGGCTAATCGTGGGTGCCCTGGTTGTGCCTCTGCCTACCTCTTCGAGGATATGGGAGTGAAGATACTTTACTTTATAGACTAAACGCGTAATTATGACGACATATTAAAAAAATATCCGATAATAAAATACATAGACTAAACGTTTAATTGTGTTGACATATAAAAGGTTTACCTGATAACGTAATACGTACACTAAACGAATAATTGCGTTAGCATATCAAACGTTTACTTGATAATCTAAAAGGTAGACTAAACGCATTTACAAATCTGAATTTGACATGTTTATTAACGAATGCTAGAGATCCGAGAAAAGAATGCCATTATGACTAACAAATGTTATTTATAGTGAAATTAGAAGTGATAAATATAATCACAGAAACAATTTGAAATGCACTTCAAAGACTTACTTAAAACTATCGTACTGGGTGACCGCCAAAAGTCATTGCCAAATATTTGCAGCGTTTTAAAATTTACCAAACATTAACCGGTTGTAAAATGAAGTTTAAATTAACATTTTTTTATGGTTGATAGCTTAGCTCGGCCTAGTATCATTCAGCCACTTTAGCCTCTGACAGAATGACAATTTTTTCAACAATGGAGTTTTATTTTATTTTCTTTTATATATTTATATATTTATTTAGTGGACTTTCCGTGTCATATTATAAATTTATTAAGTTAGCGATATTTGATGACTATCTGGCTCTCTCCTTTTTTCAAATCTAAGTAATAATCATTGATCGCATTGAAGAAAACGCTACTAACATTTGGCAGTTGGGGAAAAAATACTTAATTCTTGCAAGTATAAAGCAGCGCTTGTTGAAATCCTTGTTGATTAAGGGTTTGAGGCAGGTAGTCACAGGGTATAAGGGGAAGGTCTTCCGCACAACAGCTGTTATGGCAGCTGCCTGCCGCTCGCACGTGCGGCTCCACCTATTATTAATGATTTTTTGTCAATTTCGAAGTGTTACGGAAGAACCAACGACGAGTGCACCTTTTTGGACGTTTTATTTATGGTTTTTAAACATAATGTAAAATGATAGATACATAGGATAAGATAAATTAAAAAAGTTTCTGGCGTTATGCTTATTTTTAAAAACAAATAAAGTGTTTTTTTAAAAAAAAAACATTGTGGGTGCCCTGGTTGTACCTCTGCCTACCCCTTCAGGGATATGGGCGTGAACAAAATATAAATCATTTCAATGTCCAAAATTCGACCGAAATTACCGTATAAAAAAATACAAATATCTTTATACATTTTAATTACATAATAATACGCCTTTATGTTTATTTTTTTATTTTATTATTCGGAGAAACTTGTCAAAAAATCGCTGAAGAAGCTTCTGTAATTTTTGTTTTGTTATTTAAATTTACATTTTTTTTTAAATTTCACCTTTGCCGTTACATAAGGCAAAATGACGTGAAAAAACACCTTTACCTGTTTTCTAAGGTCGTTGTTAAACAAAAGGCACATTTTTTACCAGTTCCAAAGAACGGAACAATAAAGTTTGATCGCCATCTTTCTCGACTATGGCTTCTGTCACGTTTTCGCTCTTATTGTGTAGGCATAGAAAGAAGTAAACAAAGTATAAGTTGCACGGGTTTGTAGTTACCTACTACAATGTACACGTTGGACAAATGCTTCAGTCTAAATATACTAGAGCCTATTGCGTAAGGAAACCGACTTTCCTAGCCGCCGGACCGGAACATGACCGAGTCAATACGGCGCCAGTAATAGGTAAGGCGATGGATCCCTACCAGAGCAAATTGCTGCACAACACTGTACTTTTTTCAATTTTTCGTCACGTGGCAATCATGTAACCTGTACACAACCGCTTAGACATTGTATGACTAACACAAGCGATCTGCAACGTGACATTTTTATGAGCAAACAAATGGATCGGTTAGAAATACGCGATGCCTATAGATACATAACACAATGAATATATATATTTTTTATTTTATAATATTGGAAGGCAAACAAGCAGACGGATTTCCTGATGGTAAGAAATTCACACCGCCCAGAGACACCAAAGGTGGTAATGATGCGTTGCCAACCTGAGGTCGGGATGTTAGACCCCGAGCAAAAGTAAGTTTACCGGCTACCTTACCCTCCAACTGGAACACGTCAACGGCAAGCATTGACATTATGGCGGCAGGAATAGGTAAGGCGGTGATACCACTCCGGGCGAGTCACTGCGAATCTCTACCACCTACTAAAAACTGCATAGTAACTGTAGCAGAAAAATTAAAAATATGTGTGTGTACTTATGTACACGCGTTAGAAGTTATACTTCTTCGGCGAAATAAGATAAAAATCTTTTTAAAAATTTATCTTTTGCCTTATTTTACATTTGTAGACAAAATGACACTAACCATAGAAATAAAGAAACATTGTGAATACAGTTGTCAGTTCTCACGCAAACATACGTAGATGTCCTTACTTTTACTTTGTTGGTACCTTTTTTTGAAAAACTAAAATGTTATCTATAGCTAACTTCATCATGTCGATTTTTCGTGACGGTGTGCGCGCGCATCGTAATAATTTACCCTCATTATTTTTTCCTAACGCGCCAAAAGAAGTATAACTTCTACTTTTGCTCGAGTCTAACATCCCGGCCTCTGGTTGACAACGCACCATTACCACCTTTGGTATCTCTAGGCGGCGGAAATTTCTTACCATCAGGAAATCCGTGTGCTAGTTTGCATTCCAATGTCATAAAAAAAAGAAATTTTCCAATAGCTGAAATAAAACTGAACAAAGTTCAACTGCAGGCCGCCGAGTCTGCAGCGGCCGACACGTGATCGTGTTTATGTGGAAATCAAGGTCGTCTAGATATTGCGACGCGGACATTACAAATATCCAATGTATTTTAACCACGGTGGAAGAAAGGGGAGTAATGCATTATTTGATTATTATCGTACCATAATTATTGTAGTAAACTAGCTTTTTAACCACGGCAGCGTAGAATAGTATCGATTGACACACAAATTTTCAACTATTATTAGAGACTTTTGGGGGTTGTTTTCAAACAAATATATCCTATATTTGATCTTTTTTTTAGCTATAAGCTTAATATCTAATTTCATTAAAATCGGTTATGCGGTTTAGTCGTGCCAGAGTAACAAGACAGACTTTCGAATCTACAATATTTTATTTTAATAGTTTATTAATTTATTTTTATAAGTAGGTTTTAGAAGTAGGTTATGCCCGTGGTTTTGTTTACGGACCAATTTTACAGTAAGCATTTTCGATGTTTGGCCTTTATTGTTTTTAGATTTCCCTCTTCTAAGCATTTACTTTAGGTTTTCATGAGTTGTCTTTTATAAAACACGAAAAATGAAAAAAAAGGGTAGTCGTGGTAAGGCGGGACGGAATAACAGACCATTTTTAAATACCAGTGTGTCATAAATTAAAGCTAAGTCTATTACCGTAAAAAATATTTTGAGGGTTGTCTAAAAAAAGCCGAATTGATTTTTTTTCGAACCATAAACAAGTTTACAATATCGCTTATTAGGTAACTAGAATTACATATTGTTACTTATTATAAATTCAACATGTTGGTTACAGCTTAGCTTTCTATATATTATAGACGCGGGACACCAATAACATTTATTAGTAAATTACACATCTTTAATCATCAATCTTCTCTTTTAAAAGACGGTTGCAAAATATACCTAGGACTAACTGAATCACAAAGCATTGTTTATATCCATATTTTACAAAGATATGTAACTGTAATAGTAAAATGGCGTCATACATCAATCGAAAGATGATTCACTCTTATTTACTGACGATCAAGATCACGCATAATATAACCGTGGAAGTTATTTTTAGTTTAATATAAATAAAATTATTTAAAGATTTGTCAGACAATGAAGACAATAGAAAACGTAACCGTAGGGAAAAAATACATACATTCCTTAAATCAAAACTTCTCTATACTCTAGCGGCCCGTCATAGAACTTAACTTTCCGAGGTATAGGTTTAATCTCTAGTCAAACTTAGAGAAAATGTATTTTTCAGTTTAAAGTTGTATTTTCATTTTTCTCTGCAATTTTCCTGGTTTTTTCTTTATATAAACCTTCTTCTGATAATGACCAATATAACAAAGGCAAACAAGGTCCAGGTGTTAGACTTGACTTCCTGAGGTCCTGGGTTTAATTTCCGGATCGGGCAACAAAAAGGAAGTGGGTATTTTCAATTTTCTTAAAAAAACAACGTTTTTTGTCCGATTGGATACGTGTCCGCTTGACGATGGGCTTGCTATCATACTGTGTTACTAAATGTGTTCGGCTAATTCGTGAGTGCTGATTATAGTTCTGCCTATATCTTGGGGATACCGGCGTAGAGATACTAAACCTTTTTAAGAATTCAGAACTTTAGTTTTAGTGGAAGTTTTTAATTATATAGATTAGGATTCCCTCTGCCCGTCACAAACACACAATAAACAAATATACATAAATACTGATGTCATTCATAGTAATGCTCGCTGCCTAAATGTAACGGAACGGCTGCAATTTGTATTAAAACTAAATTATTGCCTGTGGTTTGTATTCAATTTGTGGAAACTTTAACATTAACATTTACGATAACTCTAAAATACATTTCTGAATCTGAATTTTTTTAAGCTATTTAAGATATAGGTACTCGGTAAATTCTGTCAACTGACAGTTATGCTAAATTTACTTAAATTTTTGGTGCCATCTTAAGATATGATGTTCGTAGTTTTTTCATAACTATTAAATTTTGTGTTTATATTAAGCCAAATTAGTCAATTTTGGTGGCCTTGAAATTGAAAAAATAATTTATATGATATTATTTGTAATTTAGTAATTAATTTTAATAAATAGATATTATTCGAGGGTGGTGTCACAAGTCTCCGAAACCGACTTGTTTTTGTGACAAGGGCAATAAATGTAAAGGAAGCTAGACACGTTCGTCGGGGTCGTGAGGTCTGGCACTCATTACTCTCTGCCTACCCCTTATGGGACTTGGCGTGAAGTTATGTATGAATGTATGTATAAAGATATACATATTAAATAGATAGTAGTTATTATTGATTACATTTCGCTTACACTAAACTAAACTTTACGAACACGTTAGTAGTTTATCACTGTGTCCGTTTGTATATTTGAAATTCATTAGGTTTTACGAGCGATACCGAACCATTTTGTTATTTATTGACGAGCTTCAAGGTCGCTCTGGGGAACGATATTTGTATGCGTCAACATGAACACTGTTTTGTGTAATGTCTACTAGTAATTATTTATTATTTTGTTCTTTATTCTTCAACTTGTACTTTAAACTTTACTTTTTTCTTTTTTGGGCTATGACGGCGAACACACGCGGCTTTTGGGTTATGAGAGTAACCATCGCCTATATAATAGAACACCGTAGGTGTTATAGGTGTGTTGCTGTCCTGTGGCCAGGGTGTTCGTCTTTACTCTGTCATATTAATCCATCAATTTTATCAAATAACTAACAGTTTTTATATTAATATGATAAAAAAGTAATTAAATGAACGTTATTCATGTTATAACCGATAAAATACGATTACTTTATTACATTAATTAAATACACAACAAATATAATTACCACCTACCACCTCCGCTTGTATTTATTTTTACATAAAAATGTAAATTTTCACAAATGTCAGTTTTATCACTCAAATATTTTTTTGCATTTTGAACTTTGTCGCCGAAACATTTTTTTCCAAATCGCCTTCAGGTACTATTCAAATTCAAAAATTACAGTGGTTGCCTGGTAATTAATCTAAAATAGATATCTTATCTTAGATAGTATATTAATATGGGCTGTAAATAGAACTTCAACTTTTTCCTTATTTATCGAATTTTAAAATTTCTAAAAATTAACATCCTAGCTTTAATCTTCAAAGACCGTTTCTTTGAGGAGAGGAGAGGATATTGTTAAAAATCTTGAGACTCTTTAGTCAAGTTATTAGATATTTGTCTTCTTGTTTGCCTTCATTAAATATATGTAGAAAAGTATTTGTACAACATACACGCCAGAACTGAACTTTATAAGTATAAAATAATGTGTCAAGTATTCTACCTCATTCTTTCGGCGACTGACGTCCAATGTCATTACCCTATCGTCAGTAAGAGATAGGCCTACTGGCGATTTGCTACTTATATAGTTTTGTTAATTATTGAAAAATGGTTGCCTGGTAACTGATCTTAAGTAGCCCTATCTCTAATCTTAGATACGTTGTTGGATAGGATAGGTAAGATAGGATGTATGTGTTTATTTCAAAATCACGATGATTTTAAAGTCTCATTTCAACAATACGAAAGGGAACAAAGATGAGAATAATATTTACTAATAAAAGTGCAGTTGTTCCGCCGGATGTGACGTAAGAAATATTAGCAAATCGCTAGCTGGCATTGCACTTACCGCATTGCAGCTCGCTCACACTACACAGCTACAATGTTTTGGATACAATATTAACATAATCGCTTATCTTCCTTGCGATAAACGTACTTTCGAATTTGATATAGCAGATAGCTTGGTATTCTAGATAAGGTGATGGTTTTATTGAAAGTTTAGTTTGTTTTCCTGGAAACCCATTTATTCTATGAATTTTGATTTTAATGTTAATGTCTCAAATTAAATATTAAAATATTTTCTGTTAGTTTTTTTATTTACCGATAAATTTTACAAAAAAAACTGTAGACATTTATTTGTGTAAGAGAGCTGTAATATAGATTACTACCTTTTGATATAAAATTAAGATATAAATATGGTTTTTGCAATTTTATTTGGATTTTTTTTTGTTAGTGTTACCTAAATTAAGACTTTTAGAGAATTAAAGAGACGGGATTGAGATTAGAGATTAGAAATCCAAAGCTGCCCATTGGATAATAATTTAATTTTGCCTTAAGTAGCAAAAACATTATCTTATCTCGAAAACTGATTATTTGTTAAACTAGATTCGAAAATAAAACTTTTTTTACAAATGTCAAAGGAAGAAAATGTCAACGTGGTCTAGAAATATTATGAAAGTGTCGACGTAATCGATAAGAGAGATTGTAAATTATCAAAATGTAGATAAATGCGCTGGTAACCCAGGATTATTAGCAACGTATGTGTCAAATCTCTGGTTTAAATCGGGACCACGTTGACTTTTTTTTGTGAAAATTAATCCTACAAAAAACTGTTTTTTTTTTACAGTTTATATAATCAGTGTTAAGTTGCAAGTGTTGTTATTGCAGACGCGAATGAACAGTGCTGTGATATATTCTGTGATGAGTGCAAAAGATATTTTTATATGTGATTTATGAGTGCCCAGTACAAACCAAGTACAAAAAAAACGGAAATTTAGATTCATATTTACAATGCAAAAGGAGTGCAAGCTGTGCAGTGTTGAAGGCTGGTGTGGGTCGAGTACGACGGATTTCTCTATAAACAACCTGATGAGGCCAGCGGTCCAGCATCCAGGGGCGGAGCCCAGGGCCGACGCGGTCCTCCTCTCCGCCTACCTTTTGAAATTAGGTGACTATCCATTGTATACGCTTGACGATTACTACTCCAACGTCGGTGAGTATCGTGCACAGCTAGAACTAGAAAGTTGCACTAACTAACTACAACCATACAAACCTGCACAAATAAAAACGATGTCGTCGGTTACTCTTCCAAATTGGATAAAATGTTATGTGCACATATTATACAAGGGTTGCCACTTCTTAGATATAAATGTTGCTTTTTTTTCAAAATATAAAAATGTATATTTTTAAATTATACAAAAATAGAGTGATTTTTGTAATGTAACAATTTGCAGTAAAAATAAATAAAGTACACTTTTCTTTTCAAGCATAAAACACAAATTACAAATTTTAACTAAAAGCCGAACATAATTCGTAGGATAAAAATACTAAACAATCAACAACAGCAAGATATAATACCATTATAAGTATTAAATTTTTGCTATTTTCATTCAGAACGCTGAAAGGTGTTGTCTCTGAGGATTAGATCTTAATGTACATAATATATTTCAATTTATTAAAAATGTTAGACTTAAATATAAGACATTAAATTACAGTACAGATGGCAACCCTAATCTTTAGATACACTCGTAAAACATAACCCTGGGGTAAAAATACCCATCCCATTAGGTTCTTCGCTAACTAACACATACTCACTGCTTGTTGGTTTAGTCTTAACCGAATATAATTAACGTATTTTTACGTTAAAAGATACGTTACGGTTTCAAAACGTGCATGTTTTGAATTCGACTGGTTTTTTTCAGCTTTTCACTCGGACAGTAACTTGCCGATTTTTGTGTTTCTTTTATGGAAAGGTAGGTAGTGTTATTATTGTTATGATCCTCGTGTTGGTCCGGGCTCCTTTGGAAAATAGACCATCTGCCTTCCTGCCAGGTAGCTCGTAAGAGGCGAGCATAGGCTTACCGTCACTAACACCGTGACATCTGACTAGAAGGTAGAGTTTCGCTGCGACTCACCCGGATTGGTACCACCGCCTTACCTATTCCTACCGCCATAACGTCATGACGTGTTCCGGTTTGGAGGGTAAGGTAGCCGGTAAGCTTACTTTTGCACGAGGCCTAACATCCTGGCCTCGGGTTGGCAATGCACCATTACCACCTTTGGTCTCTTTAGGCGGCGTGAATTTCTTACCATCAGGAAATTCGTCTTGCTTATTTGCCTTCCAATATCATAGAAAAAACCTAAATTCGGACCATCTCGAAATCATCAGCTACCTACCTACCTTTCGAAAACCAATTATCAAATCATGACGTGGTCATAGACGGATTAGCTGATAAGAAATATTGTCGCCGGTAAACGTCATTACGGAATTGGAACCTAGTATTACGTTTTATTCCTATTATTGTTCCGGGTCTCCTGGAATAGAAAATATCGTCTTTTTTCCCGCCAGCCAGCTTGTACGTTGTGCCAGGGGCGAGCGTACATTAAATGAGTCGTTATCAACAAGACCACTGTTGGTAGAGCACCGTGATGCTACTTATCTGGTCAGGTATCCACTGCCTTAACTATTCCTGCCTCCCTAATTTAAGTGTCGGTTCCAGTGCGTCGTTGACTTGTGGCTTGTGGAATAACATTACCCGAAATGGGATATGTGCCCAGTTAGCTATAGGGTTGCCACCTATCACATTTTGGGGATTAGTGAATTTGGCTAGTCGTAGTTGCTCCGGTTGTGCCCTTTGGGGATGGAGGCCTAAACATACCTCCTTTTTTTAGTGGTGGAATTCCACTTAACTCCGACGTTGGAAACTATAGAAATGCTAATGGGTATTAAAATTTACACTGACGTTATCTCTATTTACGTCACTGGCGCTACTATCACTATCATTTCCATCTTAACAACAAATTTACATCATAATTCAACTTGAGAATGAAAAGATGATTCAGACATCACATACTCATTACTTTCTGCAAACGCTTTGTTGGTCGAGGAGTTAGAGTATGACGACAAGGGTCTGGTTCGATTATCGACTAGCGATAGTGTGATAACGTGAAGCCTTCCTTCCTCCTCCTTCCTTCCTCCAAAAAAGGATGAGGGCAATTTGACTTTAGGTTTTTTCTAATTTTTTTGGTGTTTGTTACGCGATTTTTCCGTTAATAGTTTTTTAAAGATATTTTTTAGATAAAAAGGTCATGATTTGGAGATGTTTGGCTGATTTTATCTTAACCCGACTTGTGTTTGTTGAGTTATACTTAACCCCCATTGTATGTCAAAATAAGTGGAAAGCTACCTAGCTACTACTAGTAGGATGTTGATAAAATTGATGTCGGACCAGTTTGGATTCATTTGTTATCTTTCGAAAAAATAATTATCAAATCGCAGGTGGTCCCTAATGTGTGAGACAGTTTGCAGTTTTACTGGGCCTTATTATTATATCTAAAATTAAGTATTAAAATGTTAATATGCTTTGTTATCGAACGATTCGAAAGCCTAATGCCTAAATAGTTGGAGTCGGTTATCGCACTATTACTGGGCTTAATCATTGGGTCCAATTTTGATGTTGCATATGTACAATAAACAAACCAAGTATCTAAACTCTTTATAATACTTAAAATAGTGTAAGGTGGTCAGATAATGCGTCGCTTACGGTACCCACAAGGTTTGGCACCTTGTGGGTACCGTAAATATATAAAATAAAAAAAAACGAAACAAGAACTTAGTTTTCCTATAAAAAGTTAAAAAATCGGTTTATCTCGCCACTTTCACCCCCCACAACTTTTAAACAGCTCTACTGATTTTCAACAAACATGTCTAAGAACACTCGCGTATAAGATACCTTTATTACAAAAAAAACTAAATTGAAATAACTGCATCCGTTCGGGAGTTATGATGTCATAGACAGACACACAAACAGACACGTCAAACTTATAACACCCCTATTTTTGCGTTGGAGGTAAAAAAATAAATATTATGAATAAAAAAGTAATGTAGCGAGGTACAATAATAGCTAACGTCAGTGCTCACGGCCTGCGCGCCTGAG
>NJDD01007324.1:0-15103 GCA_002245505.1 Calephelis nemesis
CCATAGATTTATTTGCTGAACAAAAATCTCGAAGAGTAAAATTTTAATTTTAGTTTACAATATTTGATTTACTTATATTTTTATTTTAAATCCTATTCTGTGCTATGTATAAAGTATACTCGTATATCCTACATGTTAATGTTTATATATTTTTAAATAAATAAGCTTAGTACAGAAAGAACAGCGATGGTTTTATATGTATTGTTTCCGGAAGGCCTAAGTCCAAATGTAAATCAATTAGTGGACATACAGATGATACAGGTGAAAATAAATATAAGTGTGCTGGGGCGGCATTTTTCAGTTTTTGCCCCGCCTAAAAAAAATTTAAGATCCGGGGCTGACCATGATGTCAAAATGTGCTGTTTTCAAAACAAAGATAGGATATTTTAGGTAACGACATACTATTTAATCGCCTCGTTGGTCGAGTGGCTAGCGTACTCGCCTAACTGCATCGACGAACCGCGAGGCTCATGTTCGATTCCCGACGGGGGCAGGCATTTGTGTGATGAACTTTGAGATGTCTGCATTTCCGGGTCTGGGTGTTTATTAAATATATTCTGGTATCTATTTAAGTATTTCTATCTATTAGTATCGCTGACTAACACTCATAGCACAGGCAAATAATTTACTTACTTTGGGGTTAGATTCAATTTGTGTAACTTGTCTAGGGATATTTATTTATTTATTATTATTGACCATGTTCTGAATACGTCCACCTTTACCGTTGCCGCTAACCGCTACTGAGGTTACGTGGCGTGTACAACGCTTCCGCTCCCAGCTCGCCGCTCTAGACCGAAAGTCGTGAACAGGCCGTAAGTCTCGGATTAGACTAGACTGGGCCAGCAATGAAGAACACAAAAGGGTCAAAATCTTGCTTTCGCATATACCTAACATCGAAGCGTAGATCACGTACTTATCATTACTTTTAATTATTGCACTTAAATGCATGCAGTAGTTCCGAAGTTATAACGACGAGAAGTTTAAGCTCTTTTTTGAATTGATGAGATTTCGCGCGCTCTTGTTATGACGTCACACCCTTGTTCGGCCCGAGCTCGCAGCACGGCGTACGGCGGCGTTTACTTTGGTGATAAGTACGCAACAAGCATCTTGTTTCATTTTGTTTCTATCGTCTTCAAGTCTAGGCTTGTACCTATTTGAAAGAAATAATATAAACTATCTCTTACATACGATTACCTTCATTAAATTGAAACTATAGTGTGTGGAATGGAAGACGGATTTCTAAAAGGGCAGTCCAACAATCTGCCAAGAGTGGATAGTTGTAATGTATGTATGTTAATAATAAATATAAACCGGAATAAAAACCGTGAACTAAGAATTTTTAATTTATGTTGAGTCACTTAAAAGGTAGTCTTTTTTATTCTTATGATACTGAAAGGCAAACAAGCCGACGGATTTCTTGATGGTAAGAAATTCACGTTGCCTAGAGACACCAAAGGTGGTGATGGTGCGTTGCCAACCTAAGACCTCGAGCAAAAGTATCCTCCAAACCGGAACACATCAACGGCAAGCACTGACTTTATGGCGGCAGGAATAGGTAAGGCGGTGGTACCAATCCGGGCGAGTCGCTGCGAAACTCTACCACGTAGTCAGATGTCACGGGACACGGTGTTAGTGACGATAAGTCTATGTTCGCCTTTTATGAGCTGCCTGACCGGAAGGCAGATGGTCTATTCCGCAAAAGAGTCTGGACCAATACGGAGTAGTCTTTATTTAAAAAAATAATCAATTAATGATAAATGCGGTCCATGAGTTTGATACTTCTGACTTACCTATATAATATTTTAATTTCGTTCTAAGTTATGAAAGTTAATTTAAATTTAAAGTTAAGAAAGAAAATATTTCGTTACGTATACACATAGAGTTACATCTGAAGCACTGGCCAAATTTTGAAAATCAGTTAGGAATCGAGAACACTTGATCGATCTATGAAGAAACTAAGAATTAAGATGTTATTTATTAATTTACCTAATTTATTAAATTAATAAATTACTAAAACTTATTAATTTAATTCAACATAGACATAGATCGAAATGGTCTTCACAGCAGTGCGCCTTAGTTTTAGGGCATATTTTATCAACTCTTTTTATGGCTGTCATCTACTTTTTTCTCATTTTTGGGTCCTCAGGCACATAAAAAAAGAGTTTATCGGGTGTTTTAACTGTTGAATTAAAGCACTGAAGCACTATACAGTATGTTTTGCCATTTTACCGCAGAAAAGTAAGTAGTAGTTTAGTTTTTTACAGCGTAGCAGCGGCGTACGAGCGAACGCTTGACTTTTACATTGATGAATAACCAAGGGTGTGACGTCAGCGCCTAGTGAGCCCGCCCACGTTTTATAAAAATCTTCGGCCGTAAATACGAACTTTAATCGTTAATATCTGTCATTTTTTAAGATGTGAAAATATTTAAAACACTTTTTCTTGTAAAAAAGTAAAAAACGTTTGTCAGGTCCATTGGTTGAAGAATATAGGGCCAATGTTTCAGTCTAGATGTTTTTACATTTACTCTACTGTCTATTTAAGTAATTAAATGTACCTATTACGACACACATACACAAACCTACATAGCACTAACATTGATATCACAATTACATTATAATTTGAATACCTGTTTTGGGAATAGATCAATTTGTGGTATCTAAATGTCTATTGGCATGAAACATAAAAAGGTGTGCACGCCCGTAGTCTCGAGGAAAAAAGGTAATCAAGTGTCTCGCGACTAGCCAAAGGTAGGTGGCAAGCCTAATGCCAACCGGGTGTATATATGTATATAGATAATAACATTGTTTCATAGCCCCCGACAGAAAACTAGGGGTGTTTTAAGTTTGATTTGTCTGTGTCGATTTGTTTTTTTTTTTGTTTGAAACCTGACGTGACTGAGATAGTTCTTAGATATAGTTTAACGTCATCGTCTCATTTGCACTTCATACATAAGCATCGAGCATCGGAATGGGTATTAGACGAACTATAGGTATTTATTTTACTTTTAAGCATATGTAAGACCTAACAGATCTCAGGTGGTCTGATGATGAAGCTCGAATGTAGAAGACGTAACCCTGGGATGACTACTGGTAAACCGACCGAGTTTGGAGTCGTTAGATCTTAATTAGATCTGGGGGCCTACCATAAGCTTTGACAAAGTAGTCTTGTCAAATAATTGTTTTACTTCATAAAATTCAAAGACCGGTGAAGTTTTAAAAAGCACGCGGTAAGCAACAAATTTTCAAGCCATTCAATAAAAAATTACTTTAGTTCGTATCACGAGCTTGTAAATCAGTCTTGTTATATTACTCCATATTGAACGACTGATTTTTGTAAATTTTGTCTATTATCTGCTACATTACTGTTTTAATTATTTTTCTTCTTACTTATAAATATGGCTCCCAATTGTTTTTCACAATATGAATAGCAAATATTAAATATATGCGTTAATTTAATATTATATTTGTTTGTTTTTGTACGATATGCATTTTCCGAGGTAGTTTTAGTTGTCATATTAAGTCGTACCAATGTCTAAGATAAAGCGGTGGCACCCTTATTGAGCTTTGTTATGAATACTATTGCTTTAACATCAAGGAGAAAATACACGATACTCCAATTTCTTAATGCTTTTTATGCGTATGCATTTTAGGTAAGCAAAATTGTATACAAAAAATGAAAATGAATTTTTTGCCACGCTACCTGCCACTGCTAGTCAAAGGTACTCGTATGTAGACATTGACGATTTAAACAAATAGTTTAAGATTGTTTTGTCTGCTACCTCCATATTGAATACTTAGCCGTATTAAATTGTTATCGTCAATTTTCAGATGTCATCGCGTTGAACCCGCCCTAGACCCGCGCTCAGTACGCGTAATGCATCACCCACGACTCGCACCCGCTTTTATTACTAGTGACAGTTAATACAGCACTAGCTGAAGCGCGGGCGCAAGGCGTTTGCTGCGTGTGCTCGGGGTGCGCGCTTGGCGGGCGCGTGGCGAGCGCTTGGCGTTAATGCAATTTGAGAATATTGGTGTGACAATAGGGCTCAAATTATGTCGAAAAAAAATCAAAGCGTGTTCGACGCGGGTGATGGTGAGCGTGGCCTGCACTTGGCGTCCGCGTGTCGTCTTCTCCGCAGCCTTAGATTAGATCATAGGATAGATAAGTATAACGTCCATTGTGCAAAAAAATCAAAAAATTACGATCTCCGCATGTATTTTACACAGAATAAAATTACTTATTAATAGGTAGATAGGTAGTATACAAAAAAATTACAATCTGACCCTTTAGATTTTCTGGGTAATTTAAAAAAAAAGTGTGTGTTGTGTCAGCTACGACGCACGATTGGAGTTTACTCCTTACGAAATGTATCTTGCAGCACACATGTCTCCTATAGCAGATTTTTCTTCTTAAATTAGTATCATCGCAGACATTAGAAGTGTGATCCAAATAGTCAGTATTTTGATAGATAGCGACTCGTCCTGCACGGAGACTACGAAGTATCGCGCAGGAGGAGATCCCGAGAATCGCGGTGTAATGTATTCCATCTCATTCTTTTACACGTTCAATCCTACAGATATATATGTTTGTCTCTTTCTTCGTAACGCCTCAACGCCCGAGTTACACTTGATTTTACTCCTCATAAAATTTCCGTACCGGGCCTTATAACTCAAATCGTTTCTTAAGGAGTAAACTCCAAAAATGGTGTTTTGAATGCGTTATTGAAGAATTCAAGAAACCAAAACCACTAAAAGCCTACAGATTTTCTTAGCCATTTTAAGTAAACACTTGTATGTATTGAATAAATTATTATTCATAAATCGTACGTTTATCTATTGGTTTTAAAATTTATATAAAACGCTTTTAAATTGACTGTCAGTCACTTCGGTGCAACTGAGAATTGAGTGTAGGTAGCGTTGCCAGGTGTCTGGATAAACCGGACATAGTCAGGCTTTTTGGTTGCAAAAATTAGAGCGTGTCCGGCCTGTCTGGCTTTTGTTAGGCTTTTCACACTTCATGAACGACGATTTGGCGTTTGATTTCGTTTTTTATTTTACTGGAATGTAACAAGATTTATGATAATAAAAAAAACTTGGTTTTACATATTATATGTTTCTTGTTGTATCTAACGCTGACATAAAATCCTCAATAATGTAGAGTGTCCGGCTTTCTAACCAAATGTCCGACCAAACTGCCTGGACTGTCCGGCTTTGAGGTTTGGCGACCTGGCCTGAAGTGTAGGAACCACCTATACCATCAAGTGTATTCCTTATCCGAGACGCGTTTGTACCAACCGCGTTTGCGCCTGTTTGTAAGAAGCTAAAATACTGTATATTACGATACCGTGCCACAGTGTTCTAATTTTACATACCTTGCCGACAATTGAAATAAGCGTTCTTTTTTATAGTTTTTAAAATAGGCCATAGCATCTGCCATTATTCAAGTTTAAGATACGCTTGCACCAAGTTACTCTAATTTAGCAAAATCGGACTTAAATTAGCCATAAATCGTCAGAGAAAGTCTTATCCGAGTCTGGAGTAAACCGGTGGTCTCCTAACTCAAACTCATTCAGTTTTGCACTTTCGCCGAACGAAATAGTACAAAATACCACCAAAGTTCACTAATTTTACTCTACGCGTAAATGAAATTCAATAATTACTAGTAAACTGCGACCACCTTTTCTCTAATTGACGCCAATTAGCGTTAGCCTCTTATAAGCTATATAGAAAATATTTAATTACAATGTAAATAAACAATTCAACTATTTTGGATTTCAGGTGATAAAAGACCGTTTAGTTACAAGTAACGTGGAATTCGGCTACAAGAGTCTTATAAATGACGAAAAACGTATAAAGTAAGTATATATCATAAAATAAATAAAACTAATAAAAAATATGTAATAAAAGTCTATAGTTTCGGCAACTGAATTTAGCCTGTACTGTTTTTCATTTATTAATTTAGAGGTGGGTATTACATATTTTGTGCGATTGTTATCATTTATAGTTGTTGGTTTTTTTTTGCCTATTAAAGACACGAAAAATGTGCCTGTTCTAAACAGTTTTTACCATGCGTGAGGCTCGGGAGTCGGCCTCTCGATAGAGGCATGTTTTTGTATGATGAATAGGTACAGGTTTTGAAGTGAAACTTCTTTAGAATCGTTGTGATTTCAAAACGGGTGCAACGGAAAAAGGACAGGTAAGAAGAGACACAAATATATATTCATTTCATTCGTTTGCAGGTAAGAGACACAAATATATATTCAACTCATTCTTTTGTCGATTTACTGCAGTTCACTGCTATCGTGTGTGAATCGCACACACACCTTTTTTGTTCTGTGTTTCTGAATCTGGATGCTTTTAAATTTATTTTGCTATATATTTAAGTATTCATATTTTTAAATGAACAAACACTTGTACTGTTTTACGTATCACTTATTATTTATTATTTTGTAAAGAGCCTACTGGTTTCACTTTAATCTTAGGAAGTTTTACCAAGCGCCGACGATGGAAAATATCAAATATATTTAAGTAATTAAATGTAGGTACGTTTAGTGTCGTAAACTAAGTGTCATCCATAACACAAGCATAATACATATATATTATCTATATATATGATATATAGGTACGTGTTATGTATAATTAGTATACGTTATATATAGATTGATTCGGGTACAGGTCAATTTGTTGTACCTAAATGTGAATTGACATAAAATATAAATTATCAATAAATTAATAAAGTTCAAGTAGCATGTACAGACATGTAAATTATTTTAAAAAATCAAACTTTACTTACCCGCTCTCATTTTACCTTCACGCATCTGTAGTTTGGAAAAGTGTCCTCTTCCAAAGAGAGGTCTTTTCCGTTTGTATGATTTGTATAAGCGGATTTAGTAAAATGAATGTAATTTAGGTTGATAATAAACTGGTTTTGTAATTAATGTCACAAATGTGCTTATATATATTTTCCTTAACGCCTCTGTGGTCTAGCGGCTCAGTTGTTGGACTTGACTGCATGAGGTACCGGGTTTGAATACCGGGTCGGGCAACAAAAAGAAAATTGAGTTTTTCCAATTTTCTAATAAAAAAAAAATGTTGCTCGGGATAGTATTTGTGCCCGGTTGGCGTTAGGCTTGCCACCTATCACATTGTCATGCTTAGTATCTTCGGCTAGTCGTGGGTGCCCTGGGTGTGCCTCTGCCTACCTCTTCGGGGATATAGACGTGAAGATACTCACTTTTTTATATTTTCTTACAATATTGTTTTGTGATAGGATAGCGAGCAAGAACATGGCTCTCCTGATCGTAAACAAAACCGTAGCCTATAGACTCCATAGAAGCTAGATAGAACTCTGGTAACTATGGACAAAATCTATGTTGTTTGGTTGACGAGAGCGATTCCGGCACAGAGCGTGTGGCCTGCATTTAGAAGGTGGGGCGATTAGACTAATCAAAATGTAATTTAAATGCAAGTTTGAAAAGAGAATATGGGATCACAACATACAAACACAAATTAAATCTAACCCAAAACTATATGCTTATGTTATGGGTATTATTTGAAAATTTTAATAATTAGAAATACTTGGATATATACCAGAATAAATTTAAGATACACCCAGACCCGAAAATGCAGACATCTAAGTGTTCATCACACAAATGATTGCCTCCGTTGTCAATCGAACACGAACTTTGCGTTTTGTCAGTGTATTTAAACTCGGTCGAACTTAATTCGGTATCAACATTTAATTTTCAAACTTCCTATACGCAGTCCTCTACTTCACAGTCAAGATCCTGGATAATACCTGGTACAAGATTACCAGGACAGAGTACACCTTGTTCTACGTCCATTGGACGTAAAAAGGGTATAACAAAACCATGGCGGAACGTGCGCGGCACATACCATTAAAGCTTATTGAACTTGCGTGTATATTCCCGAGTGCATCAATTGCACAACTAGAATATTAGTGAATTGAGCGGGGAAGAGATATAAAAGTAAGACATATGCAGGAAAGTGATAGATGCAATGCAAAATGTAATGCAAGGTTCCTTGGAAATGCAAAAGATTTAAAGAAAATTTTAATAAGATTATTCCGAAAAAGTTTTTACTCGGTCAAAACAGGGTCAAGCGAAAACAATAAAAAAATAAGTTGGTGTTCATATTACTTTTAAGAGTGGTAATTACATTAACATACGTTTCATTTACTATTATTTTTTTGTGATGGATATTTTTGAAATAAAACAACCTTAATTTTTTCAATTTATTGTAATTTAGGCGTGCGATATCGTGAATAGTCTAAGTTGAATTAGCACGTAAACCTGCGCTAACTCGGTTACCAAGTTCAGCATTAACTGATGTAAGTAAATCAACTGCTTTTTTTTGCAAGAAAGTATAGACATTACTTAGAGAGTACAGGATATTCGCAACTACAGTTTCAAACTCTTGTTTCGTCAATCCGTTTATAAAATCTGAAAGTTGGTCCAAATTGTAAGCCTTCTTTTGTTTGATATCAATCAATTTCGGTTTATATTTGTTAGCGCGTGGCGTAGGTCCATTAAACGAATTCGGAAAGTAGTTTGGAGCATCTCGCCCATTATCTAGAACCGGAGCGTCACCGTCTCTGAGGTAATTTTTGACCTTTGTAGCAAACGGACAGTTTACAGTTATTTTACGAAAATTAGAGCCTAACCGATGAAATTGAGAATCTCTATAAGAAAAGCGACGTGCTTGAAACAACTGGTCAGGAGCGCCTAAAATACCTGGTACAAGATCACCAGGACAAAATGCTGCTTGTTCCACATCAGCGAAATAGTTCTCAGGATTTTTATTTAATACTAACCTTCCGATTGGTCTTAAAGGATATAAATCAGTTGGCAAAGTTCTTGTTATATCGAAAAGGTCAAAAGGTACGGTTTTGATTTGGGCACACTTGACCTCTTGGATGTACAGAATCCAACTTGGATATTCACCTTTACCAATGGCATTGTACAAGTCTCGTGTAAGGTAATCCAAATCATTGCATCCAACATTCCTAGCTTGTTCGATTGTCAAGTTTCTAATACCAAGCTCTGGTAAAAAAACAAATCTTCCAAAACTGTAATGTCCCGTTTTATTTTGAACTTGATATGTGTGGACACTATGGCCAGGCATGTAACGGTAACCTAATGGAACACCGAGATCGGTAAATATATATGAAAATATGAACAGGGACTCATTATTTCGAGTTATAAAATCCCAACTTTGATTATAGTCAAATACATTTGTAACAGGATTTTTTTTCACAGAGTGTAAAAATGTCGAAAATTTAAGTGGATCTTTTATTACAAACACTGGAAAATTTATTCCCACAAAATCCCAATTTCCTTCTCGTGTATAAAATTTTACAGAAAAGCCTCGATCATCCCTGTACGCATCACTTGAACCTCTTTCTCCAACTACGGATGAAAATCTAACAAAAACTTCTGTTTTTTTACCGATTTCACTTAAAAAATCTGCTTTACAAATGTCAGTTATATCATTGGTTACTTCGAAGTAACCACGAGCTCCAGCTCCTTTTGCGTGAATAACTCGTTCAGAAATTCGTTCACGATCTAAATGAGTTATGATATCCATGAAGTTTTCATCATTAATAAGACTCTTGTAGCCGAATGAATTGTCAGAGTCTGATTCTAGGACCGGTTCCCCGTTACTTGTAGTTAAACTGCCTTTTATCGACTGAAATCCAAAACAGATTGATTATTCATAATTAAGTACATTGTTGAAAAAATATCTATTGAAAACGCTAAGTTTAGGGCGGAGGTAAAAATATTCAAAAAGGTAAAGTATGCCAATTTTTTTTTCAATTATCTTAGGTGTTTAACAAACACTAGGTGAGCTATTACACATATATTAATCACCTGACTAACTCCCTTCAAAAAAAACGCCTAAAATATTTAGGGTACAGGCGACAATAGTAGCTGATTGTCAAAAATGAATTCTTTAAACATGTCTGTCTCCCCGTCCGTCTGAGTCACGCAGCAACTTTATTTTCAAATTATTAGAACTACACAATTAAAAAAAAGTAATACGCTGTACAAGTTTGATACAGAATTTGTAAGTTATAAATTAAGCACGGGTGCTTCCCACTCAATATCCCTGCTCAAGTTAAAGCTTAAATAAGAAAGTAAAAAATCTTATGATAAAATAAAGACCTTCGATTTGGCGGTTTGTTGGTAGCAACACCCTCAACATGGTGTGATGTGTCATATAAAAGGCATTTGAGTACCTACCTATTAACCTCACAAATTGTAAAGACTAATGTACAAGTAATTAAACCAACGTAAAAGTGCCAACATGATGCCTCTGCGATGAAGAAAAGGTAATCCTCAAAATGTATAGACTTATGTACAAGTACCAAAGAGTATAATAAGTACCTACAGATAGGACAGAATGTGGTTATATGCTAAAAGTTTGATAGGGTTCAGGCTTTTTCCGCTTGGTGGCGTCAGTTCACATGGGTTGTAAAAGGTAGTCAAAGGCTGTCTAATGCATTGTCTTTGGATTTTTAACTGTTAAAGATTTTTAAAAGGTTTTAAACCTTAAGGTTTTTTACCTGTTGTTAAGGTTGGATAGGATTGTCTATTAAAGTTTCAGACTGCTAATGCTTTAAATATCGTATTAAAACAAATTAGCTATTAGGTAGGTACCTAATTTTAAGTGTCTAATACTTTTAAGTGTTCTGAAGGTATTTTTTTTTTGTGTAACATACAAATTATAAACGTCATATTCTGAGGAACTTAACAAGGCAGATACCATTGCATATAGATTAACCCGATAAGATATAAATTGCACTAGACAACCTGTAACCTTTCGTCTCAAGCGGACGAATGCTCTAACCATTTGAGCTACTGAGGATTCAAGTCCCGTGACGAATTTTTAAATCCTTTCTTACCAACTAACGCGTGTAGTTATGTCCTACAGATACACAGTTCTCAGTACCAACTAAATGAGTACATTCGTCTCAAGGTATTATTATTTAAGCACTTGCCATGTGCTTGGGTTGAAATTCCATAAATTTTAAAGAAAGCCAAAATTCTTCCCTGACAGGATTCGAACCTGTACCCTTTCGTCTCAAGCTGACAAATGCTGTAACCATACTAGCTACTTATGGATTCAAGTCCCGTGGCGAAATGTTTAATTCCTTTCTTACTCCTGACTTTTTTATGGTGATAGAAGGCAAACAAGCAGACGGATTTCCTGATGGTAAGAAATTCACGCCACCTAGAGATACCAAAGGTGGTGATGGTGCGTTGCTAATCTAAGATCGGAATGTTAGGCCTCGAGAAAAAATAAATTTACCGGCTACCCTCAGAACCCGAACACGACAACGGTCGTAGGCGTTGAACGTTATGGTGGCAGGGATAGGTAAGGCGGTGGTACCAATCCGAGAGAGTCGCTGAAAAACTCTACCACCTAGTAGGATGTCACAGTGTTAGTGATGGCAAGCCTATACTCGCCTTTTGCGAGCTGCTTAGTTGGAAGGCAGGAACTCTTATTTAAACTAATATTATCTACTGTTGTCGATGTAAATTGTTCTTTATTTTGTTGTGATTTAATTGCTTTGTTAAAAGACATTGTTAAATAATATTTTAAAAGTAACAGAGATGAGCGATAACAACGAGTGATTCTTTAATAGTGGCAATTTGGTAACCACAAATGGCAATGGCTACAAATGGCAATGGCAACAAATGGTGATCACAAATAGAAGCATATAAGAAACGTTTATGTCCCAGACACAGAATCGAATATATTACATATAATAATAGAACAGGTAAACTTTTTAATGTACAATAACATGCCTCGTTGGTCGAGTGGCTAGCGTACACGCCTAACTACACCAACTAACCGCGAGGCTCGGGTTCAATTCCCGACTGGGGCAGGCATTTGTGTGATGAACATTTAGATGTCTGCATTTCTGGGTCTGGGTGTTTATTAAATTTATTCTGGTATATATTTAAGTATTTCTATGTATTAGTATCGTTGATTAACATCCATAACACAAGCATATAATTTGCTTACTTTGGGGTTAGATTTAATTTGTGTAGCTTGTCCAGGGATATTTATTATTATTATTATTTATTTATTTATCTTTCGATATTGTTATGCCTAGCTGAATGCAACGCCACCTTGAATTTAAAAATAAGTTAAACTAACAATTATGACGACTTAACACTAGTTATAAACTGACTTTGACTTGAATACTTAATCCAGGAATGTACTAGTTGCCCTAAAGTGAAGTTAATGTAAACGCAAGATAGAAAGTACCGCTTCGAACTTTTCATGATGATGTTCAATTGCGAATTTATATTCTAGAAAATTGACAACTTTGTAGGGAAGTTGGCTAGATACAAGGTTCAGTAGCTCCTAGACTAAATGCTATTATATTGTATTGTATCTATTGTATTGTAACTCATAACTAAACTTACATTAATAAATTAATTTGTATTAATGTGAGATTACGAAACTCTTAAGCTGAAAATATACTATCGGACGCGGCTGACGGCCGCATTTTACAGGCATTTAGTGTGACCATGAGCGTTCAGACGTCCGAAAGTTATCTGACGCGTTGGACGTTTTTGTGATAGGGTAACGTATACATTTTTATTAGTCACGTCTGTAATCTGTTTCCGATAGTATGTTTCTAGCTTTACGATAGTTTCGGTATGCTATTCAACATTTAATGATAATAATGTCATTGGTAATTCAGAAAAAATGACTTACCGGGTGGGTTTTTTTGTATGAATTTAATTGTTGTGAAACAGGATCAAATTTATCGGTGCATATTTGCTTTAAAACAAGAAATATGACCAAAAATGCTCCACCTGAAATACAAGATACTATACAATTCTAATGAATTTCAACTATTTTCAGGTATTTAACCGGCGTGTTTGTATGATGAGAGTAATGAATGTGGATGAAGTTTGGCAAGTCTGCAGGTGATACTTGGCAGTGAATATATTTATCTTCACGTCTATATCCCCGAAGTGTTAGGCTAAGGTATAACCAGGGCACCCACACGACTAGCCGAAGATATAAGTCCCACAGTGTGATAGGTGCCAACCAGGCACATATCTAATCCCGGCCAACGTTATTTTTACTAGAAAATTGAAAATGCATAATTTCTAACATTTTTTTCGCTGCCCGACCCGGAGATTGAACCCAGGACCCCAAGAAGTCAAGTCCGACATCAGACTGCTAGATGCAGAGGCGATACGTGTGTGTTTGAGTTATTATTTTGGTAGATTAGGTATTTGTTCCGATCGCAAAAAGTGATAGGCTCGTGGAGCATTCATTAAATACACGAAAAATTTACCTATACTTAAAAAAAATATATAAACCATTCGTGAGGCTTGGACTAGACTAGATTGGGTCAGCTATTAGATGATGAATATATGACCAATGTTTCAGTCTGATTGGTTTTCAATTAACTCTTGTGTCTATTTAAGTAATTCAATTAAAAGTAGTGTTGTTAACTAACATCGATATCACAATCATATTACAATTTGGTTACTTTAGGAATAGATCATTTTGTGGTAAACACCAATATTTTTTATTTATTAGAAAACATCAAATGTGGCAAACATAATAGGTAAAATAACTTATTCGTGTCAAAAATTATTAAAGAAAGCTGAAAATGTCAAAGTTATAAGGACATAAAATTTATGTTAATGTTGACGTAACTTATGGACACTCTACAACTCAACAAAGCGGGGTGGAAGGGATGGGCGGAGAGGTTGGCCGCCGCTCGCGCATTGCGTATTTTTAGGTATTTTAATAGAGTATAAAAAGTTAAGCATAAATCACGTCTGTTATGAATAATAATATTAATATTTTATTTTTAATTTATTTTTGGACAAACATGTTCAGTTACGGAAACGCATATCCCTAATTTTTTTTCTGGTGCTTTTACAAAATTGGTGTATAAATATCTATTGGCATGAAACAAAAATAGGATGTTCACGCCCGTATCCACGAGGAAGCAGGCAGAGAAGCTCAAGTAACCCGCGACTATATGTATGTACATGTTAAACACTGCTTAACATTGTTTTTAACTTCCAACAGAAAACAAGGGGTGTTTTAAATTTGATGTATCTGTGTCGATGTGGTTTTTTTATTTGAAATCTGATGTGTTTGAGATGGTTCCTAGCTACAGTTCATGTTGATCTGTCCAGGCGTTCAAGGTCATCAGCTCATTTGCACTTCAAGTGCAAGCATCGGAATGGGTAAAGACGAACTGTTGGTGTTCATTTCACTTTTAAGCGTTATGTGAGACCAAGCAGATCTGATTTCGTCTGATGATGAATTATATGTCAATTTATAGAAAAAATCAATATAGAAAATGTAAATTAAAAATTTATATTTTTTAATTGAATTTTTTTAATTAATTGAAAAATTAATATTTTTTAATTTTTTAATTTATTTTTTCTATATTGACTTTTCTAAAAATTGACATATAATTTTATTTAATTTTTTAATATAATGACATTTTACAATCTAACTGTAATCCCTATTTTTGGGGAAATAGATTTGCTGTGGTATAACTTTGTTGTGGTTTGTTTACTGTTAACATTTTAATATGTGGGTACCGTCAGTAACATCTAACCAAATAGATATTGAACGTTAAATCAAAAAAGATCTTTAGTTTCAAAGCCCTGATGATGCTGTAAACAGTGAAACCGGTTGGCTAGAAAATAACAGAAAGTGTTAAATAAAGTATACAGTGGATAACTACAAGTGTTAACTCCAAACAACGTGTATACGCAAATTTTTATATGGTTTTAGAATATTTTAAGGCCAAGGTATTTACCACTTTTATAATAAACATCAACAATTTAATTTGAATGAGGGTAATTTACTATGATAATAAACTCGTTCTGTGAATAATGTTGCAAACTTTTATCAGGAGCAAAATTTTATTGGTTGTTTTTTATTAGTTGCGCATGCTTAAATATGTTTTAAACGTAACCATTGCACATTTAGATACAATACCCACTTACCAGCTGAATGCGTAAGGATAGAGGACGAAGAGAAATTGAATGGTCTAGTTCGAGAACGGTTTAACTGATTATT
>NJDD01007324.1:15288-49282 GCA_002245505.1 Calephelis nemesis
GTCATGACATCTTTTATTTATTTTTACACTTTATTGCAAACGTAATATAGAGTTGACAGTGAGAAAATACAAATATAAATATTGTACAAAAGGCGAGCTTATCTCTTACAAGAGATATCTTACAGCTAACCTAAGATAGAAAAAAACGATACAAAATAAAAAGCGATAGGTAGACAGTGTACATATTATACAAATTCCAATTAGAATGAAATAAGAGAAAGTTAATTTAATAAAATTAAAGTTGACCGGGATTGTGTATGCGTCCAGTTGGTGATAGGCCTGTCACCTATCACATTGTGGGACCTAGTGCCTAATCATGGGTACCCTGGTTGTGCCTCTGCCAATGCCTTCGGGCAAATGGGCGTAAAGATACTTTAATAAACCGAGTAGTGGAGACGGGATGTAGTGTAAAATGTAAACAACTCGTAAATACTCTAGTTAGCCTTTAAAATTTCAGGACCATTGACTTCTTAAAGATCATCCCACATCCCTTCGGAAGGACTTTGGCGAGTAACCAGGCTTCCGGCCTGAAGTGCTGTGCAATGCATACTAATCAATCTAATCATGCGATGGCCAATTATTTATTTAAAACGTAAAACATTTTAATATTGATATGAAAATAACTACTATAATAACTTAAGTCCTTAATTAGGGGCTAATAAATTAACCGTCTCAGTTTTATCTGAGCTTTATTTTTATTTTTTCAGTATGCTTTTAATGGCATTTCACTTTGTTTTGTAGAGTACTACGTTTTGCCTTTTTGATACTGTTTACTCCTAGAATATCATAATGACAGATGAAATATTGACAAAACAGATATACAATGCGAATGTGGATGGATGTAAGTACCCGGGGAGACCAAGGCTGACATTCTACGATTAGATCAATCGGATATTATCCGAGGGTGGTGTCAAGAGTCTCCGAAACCGGCGTGTTTGTATGAGAAGGGCAATGAATGTGAAGGAAGCTAGACAGGTTTGTCAGGAACGTGAGGTCTGGCACTCGATACTCTTTGCCTAGCCGGTAAGAGACTGGGCGTGAAGATATGTATGTATGTATGTATTTTTCTTTAAGGCTGTTTTATGAATTTATCTTATTTTTGCAGGTAGTCTTCTACTTATTATTTTCCGGTACTACTAGTTGGTGTACGGATAATCCGGTGTGGGCAAGGATGGTCATTCACATACAATATAACGAATCCATTTAGTAATTTGTTTACTCAGACCATTTATTAACAATTTGGTAGTCCAAATCGTTAATAAATGGTCTGAGTAAACAAATGTGTAGGCTTTCCAATCTTCAAAGTATGTGATAATAAGTAAGCGGACTTATAAACTTGTTGTGTATTTCAAGCAAATATTAAATAAAACGCTCATTACACATTAGCACTGTTTAATGGCTGCCAACCAATCTGAACTACCCACTATACATATACCACATCCCTCCACCACTATTTAAATAATAATTTTCTTATTATCTAGTTTTAACATCTTTTTTTACTTAATTTTATTCCCGTTGCTTTCAGGTTTTTTTCAAAGGATATGGACGCACAAATACAGATTCCTGTGCTACCTTATCTCTATCATGAGAAAGGCTACTTGGCGAATTAAGATTAACAGGAGAGCCCTCGTCATGAAATTCATCAACATTGTCCGCTCCTACCTCCTCCACTAAAACGTCTCGCGCAGGAGACGTGGGCGAGGCAGTAACAGGTTAATGCAGTACATCCTCGCGGTATGAGGGTAATGAATAGGGCTCATAGTGTTTTTACTTAAATCACCCAAGACGCTAACGTCGTCATCAGAGCAATATGATGAATTTCCTATGTACGCTAATAATTGATCGGCGTGCTTCTTAACATTTAGGTTTAATTCCTGAATTTTAACTAAGAACATACGTGATCCTAAACATTTACTTATGGTGCCTTGTCTCCATGTATGCTTAGTACCAATAACAAAATAACATTTGGCCAGTACTGGATCGTCTACTGCAAAGTTAACATGTCTTTTGCCGTCAAATTGCACACTCTGTTTTATCTGTGCCTTATGAAAATTTATTTTAGCGGCGGATGACGAGGACGATGACGACTTATCAGCACTACTCGTAGGTAGCATTAAATCTAAACGGCAGCGCAAAGAACGGCCTAGCATTAACTGTGCTGGTGAAAACCCGGTTGTAATGTGAACGGAATTCCTATAATCAAACAAAATTTTGTTTACTTTGTTTAAATATAATTTTGGATGAATGTTGCTTTTTATCAAAGACTTTAACTCGTTCTTAATCGTTTTGACGCTATTTTCCGCCTGACCATTAGACATTGCATGATAAGGAGCGCCTGTCAAATGTTGTATTCAATTTAATTTACAAAACGTCTCAAATTCATTCGAACAGAAATTCGCTGCATCATCCGTAACTAACGTATGTACTAAAACGATTCTACTGAACATTTCACATAATTTACTTATTACTTACTGACTCACTATCTGTTTTTGACATTAGAAAACATTCAACCAATTTCGAATAAGCATCAACTGCAACTAAAAACTGTTTCCCGTTTAACATAAACATATCAACATGAATGCGTTGCCAAGCACCTTCCGGGTATGGCCACGGTGACAACGGTGCTCTCGGTGGTCTACGGAGCGAATTACAAATGCTACAAGAACCAATCTTTTCTTCGATGTGTTTATCTATATTAGGCCACCACATACGCGTTCTAGCTATAGACTTCGTTTTGACTATTCCAAAATGCGAACTGTGTAAGTCGTCTTAAAATGTCTTTCACGAAAACTAGTCGGTATTACAACTTTATGTCCTCGTAGAATACAGACCTTCTCCACCGCAAGATCAAACCTAGACAATCAATATGGACGTAAATCTAGCTTTGAGATCTTTTTAGGCCAACCACAAATAATAAAATGAACAACCTTATTTAAAATTGAATCCCGAGCGGTTTCAACTCTGATCTCTTCAAAAGTTATCGGTGGCAACAAGGATTCTCCTAAAAAGTTTATATAAAGGCTGTGATCAACTTCTTCTAACCCACTTTCACACTCAGTAAAGACTGACCGAGACAAATAATCAGCCACGTTATCCTCGCTCTTAACATATTGGATATTAAAATTATAAGCCGACAAAAATAAAGCATATCGCTGCAATCTATTTGCAGCTAAAACTGGTACTCCTTTCTTACTACCAAAAATAGAAAGAAGTGGTTTATGATAAGTGCGTAGAGTAAAAGGAACCGTACGGCCATAAAAATAATGATTGAACTTTTTAATTCCAAAAACTATAACGGTCGCTTCTTTCTGAATCTGAGCATAGTTCGTCTCAGCTTTGGATAATGTGCACGAAGCATAGGCTACCACACGCTCCGAGCCGTCAGGCTGCCGCTGCGCGAGCACGGCGCCAAGGCCGGTCAGCCCGGAGTCGCACGTCACAATGGTGGGGTACTCCGGGTGATAAGTGGTAAGCTAATAAACCCGATCTGAAGCGAGCTCTTGTTCAATTAATTCAAACGCGTCTGCATGAACTTTATTCCATTCCCATTTGGTACCTTTTTTCAATAAACCTTTCAAAGGACTTAAAACTGACGAAGTATTATTTACAAAACAACGATAATAGTTGACCAGCCCCAAAAAGGATTTTAACTCACTATTGTTCTTTGGCGTCTGGGAGTTCAAAATAGCTTTAACCTTGTCGTCCGATTTATGAAGGCTTTTTTTTATCAATAATGTAACCTAAATACTCTACTGATTTCTTAAATAACTCGCACTTCTTTCATTTTAAAAGAAGACCCGCTTCTTGCAATCTTCCTAAAACTAACTCTAACCTCTCTACTCAGTTTTCTACGCAGTTTTCTACTTGGTGCGGTTATTAAAATGTCATCTAAATAAATGCATACCCCATCGAAATATCGCCTAATAACTGGTCCATTGTACGCTGGAAAATGAACGGAGCACTTGCCAATCCAAATACAAGTCGAGTATATCTGTATAAACCTTTATGAGTGTTTATACAACACATTTTTTAGACTTATCCAGCTCAAATTGAAGATAAGCCATTTTTAGGTCTAACTTACTAAATTCTTCACCTCCATGAAGTTTACAAAATAAATCTGCAATTCTTGGTAATGTATAATTATCCAGATATAAAACCTTATTTAAGGTAACCGAAAAGTCACCACAGATTCTAACATTACCATCCGACTGCAGAACAGGTACAATGGGCGTGGCAACATCTGAATGATCTACTTTTTCTAAAATACCTAACTCTTATAACCTATTAAGTTCGTGCTCTATTTTCGATTTTAAAGCTAAAGGAACTGGTCGGGGCTTAAAAAACTTTAATTGTGCATCTGGTTTTATCTTTAACGTAATTTGATATTTCTGAAATTTCCCTAACTCATTAGAAAACAATTGAGAATATTTTTGAACTAAACATTCCCCCGACTTATCGTTTAACGCTAAACTATTACAGTTGACACTACTTAGATGTAAATAAAAATCACGACCTAACAACGGCAAACGACGTTCGCTCGTTTCTAAAATAAAAAAAAATATTTGTTGGATGATATTTTCATACTTTAACGACAATGAAATGCAACCTATAGGTGTATTTTTTTTCCTTGTATAAAAGTTAAATACATCTTTGCACGACTGTAACGTTTAACTGTTATCAGCAGCGAAAGGCTGTTTATACATCGTAAACGGTAAAACAGAGACGGCACTGCCACTATCTATCTCACACGTTAGTTGTTCCTTACCGATTAGTACTTTTTGCGTAATAGGCTCATCCTTTAACGTATTTAGAATATTAAATAAATTATAAACACCTTGCTCAGCGTCATCGTTTCCCGCGCTTAACAAATTGCTATCACTTATCTTAACCTTAAGCACACGTTTAAGATGTCCTTTTTTATTACATTTTTGACAAATATAATTCACAAATCGACACTTTTCTTTACTATGATTTTTATAACCACACACTTCACAATACCTAGACATATTATTTGCGTAATTATTAGTGGTCGAAGCTATGTTTGTACCACGTGACCGGTCGCGGTCGGTTTGTCGTTGCACCGCGAACACAGGCTGCGCGCGCTCCACCGGGCCGACGCCAGCGCCGCTGGCCGCGAGCGGCGCCTCCCACGCAGCTCGCGCGGTGTGCAGCGCCAGCCGCGCGCATCTCACGCTCTGCGCTAACTCGAACGCTTTGTTGAACGATAAACTATCGATGCTTTCAGCAAATAATTTTTCTTTTTCTTTTGAATTCTACAATCCGAGGACGAATCTGTCTCGCAAGGCTGTATCTAATTCCGACTTAAACCCGCAATATTGCGCCAAATTACGCACTCGAGCCGCCCATTCGTTTAGGTCCTCCCCTGGACGCTGCTCCGCTTTATAAAAATTATACCTTTCGGCAAACGTACTCTTCTTTGCTTGAAAATGACCGTCTAACTTCAACGAGGGAACTTTGAACTCAATTCTGTCCAAGTTATCCGGAAACACGGGATCCTGCGCCACGCGATACGTGTCCTCCACTAACGCTGTGAGTAACAGGGCCCGCCTCCTCATGCCAGACTTGTCGGCTGATTTCGTTCGCCGTACAATACTGCATGAAGCGACTCCTAAATATGCTCCACTCTTGAGCGCGATGGTCGAATGAGAGGTTGCCACCGAACATAGTTAATTTCGCTTGTCCACTTGTCATTTACTACACAACAACACTCAATTGTCTATAAAAACACGCGTGAATACTTATTCGTCGCCAATTGTTGTGTATTTCAAGCAAATATTAAATAAAACGCTCATAACACATTAGCACTGTTTAATGGCTGCCAACCAAACTGTTTATGAACTACCCACTATACATATACCATAAAACTAAAATCGCAAACTAACGTATTTATATACCTTAAAACTTTCCAATCAACATCTGAATAGTGAACAAATAATATCAGTAAACTAATGAGTACCTAAGCCTTTCAGTCGTAAAATTAGTAATTAATCAATCGAAATTATGATAAGTATTATATAAACACCAAGTATTTGCAAGTTTTTGTTCGTTTCATTTTCTTAGAGGAATGTTGTATTGTTCATGGGCTGAACACAGGGCGTGTTCTACTTTATACTCCCATCTCGATATGCCTCATATTTTATCTAGTTACCTATCTACAACTATTATTTCTAAGGATGCAATGATTCTAATTCTAATTGCCAATGTTACTTTGTATTTCTAATTTTTTTTATTGGACGATGCATTTGATTTATTTAGAAAAGACAGAAATTATATTTTCCTCCCTCTGGGTTGAAAAGGACCTGATTTTTTTTCGGGGAAAGGATGGTACGGCCGTGCCACTTTTTTTGCTCGACTTGGAGGTGGCACTATCGTGCCCCCAGACATGGAATGGTCAATCTATACACATAATAAATCTGTAGAAGGGTCAATTCTGTATATCGAAAATATTGAAAAAATAAATAGCAGGGGGGGTAATACTGGATCGATACCAAACCCAAGAATGTGATTAAAAAAAAATTTGTCTATCTGTCTGTTTGCCTGTATGTTCGGGCATCACTTGAATAAAACGATTCGATTCCGATGAAACTTGGTATAATTATACCTTATTATCCTGGGCATAAAATGGGTTACTTTTTATCCTGGACAATAGGTAGAAAAAAAACAAATCTTAATTTTTCAGTATTATCACGCAAAGGCCGATATCCGCGCGGACGGAGTCGCGGGCGGAAGCTAGTTATAGATAAAAATGATTTCCCAATTAGAGTGGTCATTCGTGGTCAACAGAAGGACCAATGTTGCTTTTTTTTTGTTGTGTTAGTTATTGTAAACAATATAGATATAGAAAATATAGATATAGAATATAGAAAATAGAAGGAAAAATGAGAAAAACATACAAACTGTTCGTAGTCATAAATGTCAAGCGATAGGAGGCTCTCCGGTTCGGCTAATAGAACAAAAAACTAAGCTGTAAGTACAGAATCTGTAAGCTTGTATAAAAATGTTTTTTTTTTAGCTTGGCAATAGACAGCGAAGAAGCAAGCAGCCCTTTCCCCCCTCCCTGATGGAACGTAGATTTGAAAGGCGTATCGCTGTCTTGTAGCCTCGTAAGGCCTCAAACTGGATCTCAGCGATTGCGGGACGGCGGCGCGATCTAACACATAGATTCTTATTGAAGTGAACTGGATGTCAGCGGAGCGGGGGCGGAGCGATCTGGCCGTTGACATCGAGTTCGGCCATAGTTCGCTTTTGCCCGCGCCCGCCCCGCTCTCAGAATGGCTGATGATCTGTAGAGTTACTCTTGAACCTCGATTCACCCAAATATTTAAAATTGGAATCGAACAATGTCATTTTCGGTACTTTTGAACACAATAGTTGGCGAATTATTAACATTTAGTCGAAAGCAAAGAAATGTTTTTTTCGGATTTGTAAGTAAGTATCTACATGCTGATATCCCCGAAGAGGTAGGCAGAGACATAACCAGTGCACCCACGACTAATCGAATACACTAAAGTCCCACAGTATGATAAGTGGCAAGCCTATTGCTAACCGGACGCACATATACCGCCGAGCAACATTTTTTTTTACGAGTAATTAGAAAATTGAAAAAACTAAATTTTCTTTTTGTTGCCCGACTCAGGAATCGAAAACGGGACCTCATGCAGTCAAGTCCAACACCTAGACCGCTAGAACTAAATTGTAACTAAATGTTAATAATATTATGATAGTATTGTGTTCAAAAGTACCTAAAATAAAATTCTATTCCAATTTCCAAGATACCGAGATTCAAGAGTAACCCTACTGGTCTAAATGGCAGGATAGACCCGGACCAACACAGGCTAAAATGGAAATGTTTCTCCGTGTTGGTCCGGGCTTCTTTGTAGAATAGACCATCTGCCTTCCTTGCTAGGCAGCTTGTAAAAGGTGAGCATAGGCTTACCATCTCTAACACCGTGACATCCGACTAGGTGGTAGAGTTTTGCAGCGACTCACCCAGATTGGCACCACCGCCTTACCTATTCCTGCCGCCATAACGTCATGACGTGTTCCGGTTCGGAGGGTAAGGTAGCCGGTAAACTTACTTTTGCTCGAGGCCTAACATCCCGACCTCAGGTTGGCAGCCCACCATTACCATCTTTGGTGTCTCTAGGCGGCGTGAATTTCTTACCAACAGGAAATCCGTCTGCTTGTTTGCCTTCCTATTTAATAAAATAAATGCGAATAATGTAAATTCGAATCGAATACTTTTTGTGAATATCTACTGTGATGTTTTATTAATTTATTATCACTGATGGTTAATGAGTAATTAAAAACATTTCGAAACGGTAAAAACTGTTTACCGCCCTTGTAAGTGTAGTCAAGATATTCATACAAAACTTTAGCTCTTGTTATAGTACTTTGGGAGATTGATTTTTAAAGAAAAATCCATATTTGAACTCGGTTATTTAACTATATACGAATCAAATTTCATTAAAATCGGTAAAGCAGTTTAGCCGTGAAAGCGTAATAAACAGACAGTCTTTCTCACTTATTAGTACGGATAGTGCTTCCATGTGTGCTGTCGTTAACAATATCTTAATCATTTTGAGGGTAATATATATAAATAATAACTACTACATTTAACGTTTTATCGTAACATTAGTTTTATTATGTGTATAGGTTATTGGTAAACCTATTAGGTAAATGAACTTTAATTTGTTACACGATTTATACTTTTGTTATGTTTTTGGAACGAACTAACTAAGGGGACTAGACGGAAAAAAATCTCACGAAAAGTTGTAACGACACTTTTTTGCTGTAGTAAGCTATTGTAAGGTGTACGGCGTGCGCATGTTTCTCTGTTTGTCTCTTTCTCTATTATAGAAAGCAAGCCAGATAGTTTAATTTCTGTGTCGCAGAAAACAGTGCGGTGTTGCGACGATTATTTTTGTTGAGTATTTGTATCCTGTATACATCCATATGTTTTTGTACATAATAAATAATAAAAAATAGTAATAATTGAACTTCATTCCATCCGGGTGTCCCATAACACCTATTAACGTTTTTTTGTCATATGAAAGAGAAGCGGGTGGCACTTCTAATGTTAAGGGTCCATGTATGCTAAAATACGTCAGCAGTATAAGGTTATTTTTATACAAAGCAATCATAAATCTTGGTAACAAAAATACACAAGACTAACATGAATATGCTTTATAAGACTAGTGTTTCCAAAACACGATTCATTTCACTTTGTTCGATAGAAAAAAATCAAAAAGTTAATAAAGGTGCTTTATAAGACATTATCGAAATGATAATCACTCTACTCATATCTGTCATATAAAATATTTATAACTATTGACACCATGCACCCCACGTTTTTTTTAAAATGAAGTACTTTTTTATTCACACTATTATTAATATATATTCATTGAAAATTTTGACACTGTTTTCTTAATTTAAATTCATTAAAATTTATTTTCTATTTTTTTAGTTCGGTTTTCTATAAGAAGCGTGTTTTTTAGTTTTTTAAACTATTATTTATTTGAAAGCAAAACTCAACTGTCTACTTCAATTATGAAAATATCGACACCAGATTTAACATAAAAATAGATAAGTACTATGCCTAAAAGATAAGTGTTTCAGTTTTTGTACTTTTTTTCAAATTACTTTTATGGTGTCAAAAATAGCGATTGGTCGCCTAAGATGTTTACTAGAACGCAATATTTCATAGTAATCATAGAACGGCGGAGAGCGGCGATTGGCTCTTCTGGCTGACTAAGTATGGGCCTTAAGAGACAACTGAAGTCTCTATATCAGTGTCTGTCAAATGCCGGGTCACCCGCTACTGGGTCATTCAAATCAAATACCGGGTCGCAATATTCGATAAAGATCGACAGAAACATGAAAACTGCAAGCCCTCGCGCTTCATTTCACCGAGTCTCCCTCTCTTTCTGCCAGTCAAAGATATTGCGCTCGGAGAGATTAAACGGTTTTTGCAGCTTGATACGACGAATTTATTGAGGTAAAAATTATAGGTAAAGTAACCAACTGGACGCAGTTTGAGTTTAAAAATGTCAAGTGGATCACAGTTTGAAAATTTCCCGGCCATGACAGAACAGTGTTTGGGAAACACTGGGCTATGTTATTATACACTTTACTCTGTCAACAAAAGACCGGGAAAAACTCAATGTTACGTTATGTATCTAAATATTCCTAAACGCATTTTTAAAATATTTTTTGGAACGTGAACAGATTTTTTTATTTTTTTGATAATTATTTGTCTTGTACCCGCACATTTCTGTTAAGTTGCAAAAAATCACATTGTATACAGAGGACCCGGACCAACAACAACAAAACATATAAAAGATCTAAGAGAATTTGCTATCTCTCACTCTCGTCAAGTATTTTGACTATAAACACCCTATTGACAGATACTAATAATAATCAATACTGTCAGTTTGCATACAATTTTCAAAAAAAACTACGGCTAGCCCTGGTTGTGTCTCTGCCTACCTCTTCGGGGATATTGTAGCCTTATCTAAGTTAGTTATTTTTTTTTCTATATCTAAAAACTTAAATGATGAAATTAAGAGTTGCCTGCCAGAATAATGTTTCCACGCTTGTCCTACATGAACAAATATGACGTGAAAGATTCCTAGCTTTATGGTAAGTAATTTTGTCGAATGGTTCAGTAACTTTTCAACTGAATAATTATTCATGGAATGTTTGTAACCCTAATGCTTAAGCTTAATTAAATATTGTTTAATATGCGCATAACTTGTAGTTAGCACGGGTTCAAATTTAACTGATACTTATTTTAAAACAAGAAATATAGCTATAGCTCCTACATCTAAAATGTAACATACTAGACGAAGAAATATACATACAAACATTTCTCTTCAATCATGTTATCTATTAAAAAACCGCATCAAAATCCGTTGCGTACTTTTAAAGATTTAAGCATACAAAGGGACATAGGGACAGAAGAATTTGACAATTTGAGCTAATAAGGCATTCAACAAAATATATATTCTTTTTCATTCTAGGTGTGTACTAAATTTATTCTAGGATCTATTTAAGTATGTCTTTGTATTAGAATTGTTGACTGACACCCATAACACAATCATATAATTTGATTACTTTGGCGTTAGATTCAATTTTGTGTGACTTGTTTATTTATTTATTTGCAAATAATTAGGGTTACATTAGTTGTGCAGAATAGTTTGTAGTTCTTAAACCTAATTTGCCTAATCACAGACATGCAAATATTCATTCTATTACAAAATTAAAATCAGTAGCTTCATATTGATATCTTAAAATGTATATAAATTTATTAGAAATAAACGAATATATTTATAAATCATATGCACTTAAAATTGTCCAGAATTATTTATTAATTCATATATAAATTTATGCGAATTAGTTTTGTTGTGATTGTAACCATTGTCATGGATCATTGGTGCCTCTATTAATACTTGAAAAATGTGCCTATTCTAAACTTTTTTTCACAACGCGTGAGGCTCGGGTTCTTGATTAGAGATGGATAAATATAGGCTTCTGACCTACATTTTTTAATTTTTCTTTTTCTATTTTAGAAATAGTAGTAGTATCATCTTCACAGAGTAGGTAGGCAGGGGCACCCTCGACGAGTCGAAAACAATAAGTCCCAAAATGTGATATGTGGCAAGCCTATCGCCTACGGGGCGAAAGTACACATCCAATCCTGGGCATTGCTATTGAAGTGAAAATTTCTTTAACGGCGTTGCGCACTTTTTTGGAATGGGCAAAAACTTCTAAACTCGCGTCAGGACACGTGACCTGATCGAAAATTTATAGGTTGAGAGTAAACATCCAGCGCGGCGTAGGAGAGAAAGTACCCCTTCTCATTCACGTTTGTGTACGATAGCGCAATAGATAAATATTGTATTCTACTACATAAATGATAGTACTTTACTGATAGTTAAAACAATTCGTGCAAAGTTATTCGCTAACCATTTCAAAATATCAAAAATGCACAAAGTTAATATTTAAGGTTTCACTTCTGCCGGCACTCCCGGAGTACAACTCGTCGTTTTTTTTTAATAGAAAATTGAAAATATACGTTTTCTATATTTCTTTGTTTCCCGACCCGGGGTTTGAAAGCGGGTCCTCAAGAAATCAAGTCCGTCAACGCACCGCTAGACCACAGAAGCGATTTCCACTTTAGTAATTCAATGTAGGAATTACAGGTACTGATTTTGACTATAATTTTATTACTTTAAAGACTTATTCCAAGTCTATGCTTATCCCATCGTCGTTGTTTGGAAGCGAGAATTGGGCATGTCAGAAGAAGTATGAGAGTAGGATAAATATGGTCAAAATGAGCGCGCTACGGAAAATATGTGATGGTATGCACGCTGACCACATTCGTAAAAGTGAGAGCCGAGAAAGAGTGGGAAAGAAATTGTTGGTGTTCTTAAAAGAAACTATTGTTGTTCTTCTCTTGGTTCGGGTATGTAGAAAGAATAACAGATACAAAATTGATACAGCAGATATACAATGCGAATATGGATAGATGTAGGTATCCGAGGAGACCTAGGTTGACATTCCAGGATCAAATCGCTCGGGTGTTATCTGAAGGTGGTGACAATAGTCTCCGAAAACGACACGTTTATATGAAAAGGGAATGTGGTTGAAGCCACTCTGCCTACCCTGTAAGGGACTTGGCTTAAATATATGTATGTATGTAATTTATGGACAGATCGGTTTGTGATACCTAAATGTCAATCGAAACGAAATATCAATCCTATCAATATTATAATTGCGAAAGTTTGTATGTTTGTTACTCATTCACTCAAAAACTGCTGAATCGATTTGGCACACACACATAGAGGATAATTTTGATTAACATGTAGGATATTTTTTAATCTGAAAAAAAATATTCTTGTAGGACCATTAACCAGGTGGGCAACGCCGCGATATTATAACAGTATTTATAAAATAAATGTGGTGTCATGAAAATAAATTTAAAACAAAATATACTTACCCGCTCTCATTTTATTTTTTACGCAACTGCAGCTAGGAAAAGAGTGATCTTTCAAAGAGAGGTCTATTTCATTTGTATAATTGGTATTAACGGATTTAGTTTAATGAGTGTAATTTAGTTAGATAATAAACTCGTTCTCGTTCGAAATATTTTCTTACAAGGTATTTTTATGTAAATAGCGAACAATAACAGGTTAAGAGAAAACTGTTACCTATAGACACCATAGATGGTAATGATAGTATGTCAAGTAAGTAGCATGACACTAATTTGTGTCATGTACTGTAGTACACAATATTGTATATACTGGTATAGCCTGTTTTTTAATCTCAGAGACTAAATTGACATTAGCAATGTTGTAAGTTTTTTGCAATTCATAAATAGTGACGTACCATTATCGAAAAATGATAACAAAATCTATTACCGATTTTTATAAGTTACTCTGGAAAATCGGAACATTAGAGTATTTAGAATGAATTGATACAATATTAATATGCTTCATAAGCGTAGGTTAATAAATGTGATTATTTGTATATTTTCACAACAAAATTAATAAAAAATAGCACTTGTATTTTTAAATTTGAATTTTATTTTTAATTCAGATAATGATTTGATACTTGAATACTCAAAATTATCTAATGCGTCATCTATATATACATATATATAACTAACCGACCCGGTAAACTTCGTATTGCTTGAAATTAATAGCTACTTACCTAGTTTGTATAAAAAAATAATTATTGTTTTTTCCACTTTCTCTGTAACATTCTCGGTTTTTCTCATTATAAGAACCTTCTACTATCCTGATAATAACCAATATCTTAAAAAAAGAATTAGCAGAATTCGTCCATTCGTCTTTTATATATGGAATTTGGTTTTTAACACATGGAGCATATAGTCCTTCCATGGCTGTGGAGTTACTTGAAGAAGCCCTTCTCGAAAAAGTTTCTAATTTATTTAATTTTAATGTCTAATTTTTTCGTTAAAAACAGCAAACTTTCTCTATAGCAAAAGATAGCGAACAATTATTACGAGGCTCCCCTGTTAGTAAGAGACCACCGAACCGTATAGACATCATATATGTTGTAGGTGCGTCACTGTTAGGCCAATTGTACAAGTCTATGGTCAGTCCTACCCTCTGGACTGAAAACGACCGTCTCTATAGCGACAGGAATAGGTAAGGCGGGAGATCCGTATCCAGACCAGCTGCTATACAGCACTCTACCACTAGTGGTATTGTTGGTAATGACCCGATTCGCCTTTGCTCACCTCTTATGAGCTGTCAGTCATAGTAAATGTACACATGTTTGCTAACTCAATTATAACTATACAAGTATTCCTATGTATTAGTATCCTCGCTATTTCGTCCATTTTTATCGATTTCATCAGCAGACCTAGACGAGCCCACCTCGGAAGTACGATATCTTAAATAAAAAAGGATCTTTGAAATAACATTACCTTTTTCGATGTTAGTTAAAAGTGGCTAATAAATTAAGGTTTTTCATACTTTGAAAATCGATTGTAATTTACGTGTTAAAAAAATCTGTATCATAAGACAGCACTACAATAAAAACACAGGTATCATTATTTGTAAAATTGATATTTGTATCTGTCAATTCAGTCTCTGAGATTAAAAAACAAGCTATAAATACCAAAAATCCTTTAGCACATCCGTAACAAGATAAAATTTAGCCTCCTGTTATAGCAGAAATTAAAAACAATCAAAAAAAGAAACTATTTTCTGTTAAGTAAGGTTAAGTAGGGGCTTATCTTTTTCCCTTCGAGAGTCTAAGCCTTGTCGTGGCGGGGGGACTGACTAACCGGTGTCGAGCCGAGGCCCCAGCGAAACTAATCGGACCAGGTAGGCCGCTCTTCAGTATCCCTCTCTATCCAAGAGGGGACACGAGGAGCGGATATAGAGTGGTGGGCCATTTGGCCCGCTTGGGGTGGCGGTAGCAAGCCCACGGAGGATGGGGATGGGTATAAGAAAGGTAAAATAAAACACAAGAAATAGATACTTACGGAAGATTTGAAGGGCGTCTCTATTTAGTGCTGCCTGTATAAGTAGATAGATTATTGGAAAAAAACCAATTTTTGCCCAAATAACGACGCGAGCAGTGTCAGAGGTAGAAAAGGACTTTAGCAATAAACACGACAGATTTAAAGGACTCCACTATTTAGTGCTCAATTAGTGCTGCCAATGTAAGCGGATAGATTTTTGGAACCGACCTTCAAATCTTCCGTATCTAATTCTTGTGTCCTATTCTCCATCCCACACTGTCCGCGTCGTTATTTTGGCAGAAATTGATTATAAAAATGTTTTTTTTTAAATACTTCCCTTCATGTAGGCAGCACTAGTTGAGCACTAAATAGTGGAGTCCGTCAAATCTTCCGTATCCATTCCTAGTGTCCTATTCTACCTCTGATACTGCACGCGTCGTTATGTTAGCATCGTGCTATACGTAAAAACTTATTTTTTCCCAAAAGCCTGTTTGCTTATACCGGCAGCACCATTTAAGCACTTAATTATTAGCTTGTGCGCCTTTTTCTGCGACTTTCGGTGTCAGGTAGTATACTGTTAGCGTAATCAAAAGATAGCAGTGTTCTCATTTTTGGTCTGCCTTTTGTGGCACTAATTTTTTTTTTGTTTTCAGCACTAAATTTGCATTAAATGAGCACTAAATTTTGGTCTCTAAAAAGATTGATTGTACTAATTTGACCTTGATGGCTTAATAAACGTTGTAGCCTGTCTGAGGTATCGTATCTCTTCAGCGAATGGGCGGATTTTTATGGGATTTTTTTTGTTTGAAAACCGAGTAATCAGGGCGGTAGCTCATGGATAAAATTTTAAAAGTTACAGTGTTCTGTTTTGCAGTCTTTGCACTTTATCTGAAGTAAAAATTTGAAAATTAAGTGATCAAGAATATTCTTGGCTATATTACGTATAGGTTTTATCACGACAATATGAATCCTCGGGTTAATCGTGAAATTGGGGCTAAAAATTTGTATGAAACTGTTTATTCCTTGGATGTTTTTGTATTAAATTTCATGTCAATAAAGTAAAGTAATGAATAGTAAGCTACTTTTTCAACAGTTTTAAAAATTTAACCCAAAGGGGGTGAAATAGACGATGAGCGTTTGAATAAAACTTTTGAATTCTTGTATATATTTTCATGAAACTTCGTACGAATTAGCTACGACAAAAATATATTTTTTTTTGGAAACTCAGGATAAACAGATTAAATCCTTTGGGCTGGAAATCCAAAACTTCACGTTATGATACAGGTATCCACTAACAAAAAAAGACGGTGAAGTACGGCATATATGGCATCTTCCCACGTGTTGGTCTGGGCTCCTTCGTAGAGTAGAACATCTGTCTTTCTACCAAACAGCTCATACAAGGCGAGCACAGGCAAATAGTCACTAACATCGTCACAACTGACTAGTTGATAGAGTTTCGCAGCGACTTTATACCTGGATAGGTAGCACTACACTACCTTGCCTATTCCTATCGCCATAACATCAGCGCTTGCCGTCCGACTTCAGGTTAGCAACGCACCGCTACCACTTTTTAAACTTTTTCTTAATGTTAATTCGATGACTGAACATGCGATTCGGCATCTTTGATGGTCCTTTGCAAAACATTTTTTGTTCCACAATTTTCACACTTTCCTAAACTTCAGAATCGATTACTGTGTGGACTCAGAAATTCAATTTGAGTATTAATGGTTTTTCTACTGACTTAATTTTTTTCGTTAATATGTAGTAATATTGCTATGATTTGCATACGTTTGAAGTGGGTCAATTTCTTTTATATTTTCAGATGTATTTCTTTGTAAAATTGCATAATATTTTAAACATACATCCTAAAAGTTAGTTAGTATTCCAGAAGTACCGCACTTATCATGGAATTAAATGTTTTTGAGTTTTAAGAAATATAACAGCCATGCAAAAGAAATAGGAAATGGTGTTGGTAGTCATATCACAAACTAAAAAGCTGATTATATCACTTAACGATATAATAAAAAAACATCTGTAGTTACATTAAAACACACGGTTTATTTTTGAAACATATTTTATACAATTGCGGAATATGAGCAAAAAAATTTTAATTTCTTTTTTGTTACATAAGTGTATGAAATCATGAATTATTCAAAGAAACATTTGCATGTAAAGCTGCACTAACTCGGTTACCGAGTTTAACATTGACTGAAGTAAGTAAATTAATTGCTCTGTGTTGCAAAAAAGTATATGTGTTATTTAAGGAATAAATGATATTGGCAATTACAGTTTCAAACTCATGTTTTGTTAATCCGTTGATAAAATCAGAAAGTTGATCCAAATTGTAAGCTTTTGTTTGTTTGATATCAATTAATTTTGGTTTATATTTGTTTACGCGCGGGACAGGTCCATTAAACGAATTCGGAAAGTAGTTTGGAGCATCTCGCCCATTATCTAGAACCGGAGCGTCACCGTCTCTGAGGTAATTTCTGACTTTTGTAGCAAACGGACAGTTTACAGCTATTTTACGAAAATTAGATCCTAATCGATGAAACTGAGAATCTCTATAAGAAAAGCGACGAGCCTGAAACAACTGGTCAGGAGCACCTAAAATACCAGGCACAAGATTACCGGGACAAAATGCTACTTGTTCCACCTCAGCAAAATAGTTCTCAGGATTTTTATTCAATACTAGGCGGCCGATTGGTCTTAAAGGGTATAAATCAGTTGGCAAAATTCTTGTTATATCGAAAGGGTCAAATGGTGTAGTTTCGATTTGAGCACACTTTACCTCTTGAATGTAAAGAATCCAACTTGGATATTCGCCTTCACCAATGGCGTTGTACAAGTCTCGTGTAAGGTGATTAGCATCATCACATCCAACTTTCTTAGCTTGTTTGATTGTCAAGTTTCTAATACCAAGTTCAGGTAGAAAAATAAATCTTCCAAAACTGTAATGTCCAGTTTTATTTTCAACTTGATAGGTGTGGACACTATGGCCAGGCATGTAACGGTAACTTAACGGAACACCGAGATCAGTATATATGTGTGAAAATATGAATAAGGACTCATTATTTCGAGTTATAAAATCCCAAACTTGATTATCGTCCAATAAATTTGTAACAGGGTTCTTTTTCACAGAATGTAAAAATGTTGAAAACTTAAGTGGATCTTTAATTACAAATACTGGAAGATTAATTCCCACGAAATCCCAATTTCCCTCTCGAGTATAAAACTTTACAGAAAAGCCCCGGTCATCCCGGTCCGCATCACTCGAACCTCTTTCTCCAACAACTGATGAAAATCTTACAAAAACATCTGTTTTTTTTTTAATTTCACTTAAAAAATCTGCTTTACAAATGTCAGTTATGTCATTGGTTACTTCGAAGTAACCACGAGCTCCAGCTCCTTTGGCGTGTATTACTCGTTCAGGAATTCGTTCACGATCTAAATGAGTTATGATATCCATGAAGTTTTCATCATTAATAAGACTTTTGTAGCCGAATGAATTGTCAGAGTCTGATTCTAGAACCGGTTCCCCATTACTTGTAGTTAAACTGTCTTTTATTAACTGAAATCCAAAACAGTGTGATTATTTTTAATTACATTGTTTAAAAAATTATATTTTGTGATACGTGTAATCATCGAAATAGGTAGACAACTGTTTTTCGACTTAAATGTTTTGCAAAATTATAACATATTCAATTTAAAGTGTTGTGGAAGCCATTTGCATCCGTCTGGACTACAGATTTAATCCAAATTTAACAATATCATCGAAAGATGTGAACAAAGTTTCAACCGAGGTAAGCTTTGTTGGAAGGCAGGCTAGTTACATAGTTCAGTGAGGCTGTATTTAGCCTCAATGAATTATGTATCTAGCCCGCTTAAATTTTAGAAATCTATGGTATTGTAACACAGAAATAAGTAAGAATAAAATAATAAATTGTATTTGTATTGATATGAGGTTACGAAAATCTTACGATGATTTCAATACATTTAAATGATGCTATTCAACATTTAATGATAATAACATCATTGGTAATTTAGAACAATTCACTCACCGGGTGGGTTTTTTTGTATAATTGTAATTGTTGTGAAGCGGGATCAAATTTATCAGTGCAAACTTCCTTTAAAACAAGAAATATAACCAACAATACTCCACCTGAAATATGATACAATTCTGATGAATTAGTAATATTTTTCAGGTAATTAACCGGCGTGTTTGTATAAAGAGAGTAATGAATGTGGAATAAACTTGGAAAGTCTGTAACAAACTGAGACACTTGGCACTAGATTATCTGTATCTATTTCGCAAGGAAAATTGCGTGAAGATATGTGTGTATGAATATGTTTCACTTATCATTTTGGTAGAATGGGTATTTGTTCCGACTGCAAGATAGGCTCGTGCTATTACGAGTAAATACATGATAAGTGTACTGTAAGTGTAACAGCGGGTTTATTGAGTGTCTTTTTAGTGATGATCACTGGGTAAAGTGTACATCTAATTGCTGTCTAATGACGTGTTTCATATTTGCTATCTCCAGTGACCAACAGAAATACAATGGAGATAGCAAATACAAAACATGTCATTTAACAGATATTTCATGTACACTTTACCCAGTGATAATCACTAAAAATATACTGAATAGCCCCGCAGATCAACATTAACTAGCTGAAGTTACTTCTTTCCATACTGCGTTAGGTAGCAAGCTTAACGCCAACTTGGCACATATCCTATTTCAAGCAACATTGTTTTTTAACGCCCCTGTTATAAGTTTGACGTGTCTATGTCGATGTGTTTTGTTTGGTTGAAGATGGTTCTTAGTTATAGTTTTTACTGATCTGTCTAGATGTTCAAGGCCCTAGTTATGGGTATTCATTTAACTTTGAAACATGTGTAAGACCTAACAGTTGAACCACTAATGAATACTGGTACAACTGAGCTGGTCTGACGTTGAAGTTCGAAGACAAGGTAAAACCATCTAGTTCGGACTCTTAACTAGATCTGTTTATATTTTCTGGTGGTGGTGGGTGGCTGATGGATTATATGTGGAAGTTACGTAAGGTATTACATAAGTTTGCAGTTCTTCTTTATCACTCCAAAAAAGGGTGCCTTCGTAAGCTTGACTTTTTTTGTGTGTGTGTATAGGTATTTGTTTGTCTGCGCCATTTTAACTCCTAAGCAATTGTGATACGTTGTTTCAACAACTGAATCAAAAGGAGGGGTTTCATTGACACCTGTGCCTGAGTGTTTGTGTGTGGGTGTCTGTGACAAAATTACTTTTGATTGGATGGACCGATTTCGATGCATATTTTTTTGATTGAGAGCTGACGTGATCATGACGATTCTTGTCTACGTTATATAAAGGTTTTGTAGGGGGTTCTTTGAAAATTTTAATTTTAATATTATGTAATAAAATTGAAAAAACACATGTACGTTATATTTTCTGATCCGGGGAACTCTAGAAGAATCCATTAGACACCCATAACACGAGCATACAATTTGCTAACTTTGGGGCTAGATTCAATTTGTGTAGCTTGTCCTGGGACATTTATTTATGAATACTTATAAAAATTATATAAGTAAACGAGAAAGAATTAAATTTAAGTGATTTACTTACCCAGACTCATTTTAGTTTTTTTAATATTTTCGAAGAGTAAAATAATTTCCCCTTTGTGTCATTGGTATTAACACTTTAAATTGAATGCAGGAAATTTAGTTTGATGAAAAACTCGTTCTGTAATTAATGTTGCAAACTGTTATCAGGACCTAATTATTATCTGTTACTTTTTATTAGTTATGGTTGCAGAATTGTGTTTTAAACGTGACCAATGCATATTTAAATATGACTAATGACTTACCTGCTGAATGTGTATGGATAGAGGACGAAGAGATTATAACGTTCGTGACATTGTTTTAAGAAAAAAAGTATCTTCACGCCCATATCCCCGAAGAGATAGGCAGAGGTGCAACCAAGGCACCCATGACTAGCCGAAGACACAAAGTCCCACAATGTGATAGGTGGCAAGCCTATCGCCAACCGGGCATATTTCCGATCCCGACCAAAAGTTTAAGAGTTTTGTTTTAAGAGTTGCAATGAAAAGGTTTTTTGTATTTTTAATGTAATATATAGTGTAAATAAATATAAATTTTATGTGTTTTATAAAAAATAACTAAGATAGTTTGGATATTTTTGCAAATAAGTGAAGCAAGCTGAATGTGCATTATTTATTAACATACTCAGTGCCAGAATAAGCGTTTCAATTCAAATATTTAATTTAAAATAATTGCAATCGTTACATTGCCGATCTTCAGGAGTATGACTACATCTTGAAATTTTGTGTCCGAGTTAAAGGGTTGCTAATTCGCCTTTACAAGAATACTCAAATTCTGTATTTTCTTTTTATTATTTTTTATTGCCCCGTTGTCCATATTATCGCCGTAGTCGATTTATTTTTATCCTCTATTTTGCTTCCTCTATTTTAAAATTTTAATCTCAAAACTTTTGTGCCCATTAGATTGTGGAACTCATTTCACGAGGTTCGTAGTAGTCACTCTCTCAGTATTTAGAAAGATATTTTGAGAGCATTACTTTTTGAAATATGCAATATGCCTTCGAAATATCAGTAGTAGTATAAAGTGATATTTTTTTCGTTAGTTTTTATATTATATTTCGTTCGTCTTTTTTATGTTTCATTTCACCTATTCTTGCTTTTTGTTTTGTTGAATCCTATAAATACACGTAAGTTAATTGAAACAAACCTCTGTATTAGCTCGCCTTTTTCTGTTTATTGATATTTTTAAAACAGCTTCGTTTCAGTTAAATTTAAAACTGATATTTTTGTCTAACAAAACAAAATCTACATTTTTCTTAACAAAAAAAACACCGAATAAGCACGAGGTTCCCCTGACAGTAAGAGATAACCTCAGCGTATAGACACCATATATGGTGCAGTATTAGGCCAATTGTGCAAGTCTACCGCCTGCTCTACCTCCGGACTGGAACATGACATTGTTACTATAGGCAGGTAGGAATAGGCAAGACGGTGGATCCCTATCCAGGCAACATGGCAGATGATCTATTCTACACAGAGGACCTAGATCAACACGGCGGAAAATGTATGTATCAAATATATATATCACTTTAGAGGTAGGCAGAGGCACGACTAGCCGAAGGCACTAAGTCCCACAACGTGATAGGTGGCAAGCCTATTGCCAACTGGGCACATATTTAATTCCAAGCAACGTTATATTTGTAACGGAAAATATATACACTAATTCAGGATTTCCTAAGGTTTCTGTACTGTGACGTACTTTATAGGACGAGGTATTTTTATTGACGGACATTAAGCCACTCAGTGTCAGAGGGTCCGCTCCTCCAGATCAAATACTTACTTACCATTCGTAGCACAAGCTCTATTTTGACTACTCCTATTAACCCAGCTCGCACTCCATGGACCAAATATACTCGTACTACCAGTTAGATATGGTTCCTAGACTCTAATAACTCACTCGACTTGACACGCGACGCCAATGGGACCCTGCCACGACGCACCAGGGGGTCGCGCCGCGCGTTTTGGGAAGCCCTGCACTACTTAACTAAATTTTAACAATACAAGTCTATCTATAACGATTAGCACCATGAATACAAGCATATAATTTGTCTACTTTAAGGTTAGATCAATTTGTGTAGTTTCTCCTGACTCAAGGCTATTTTTTTTTATTTAAAACATGACGCGATATAGTAAAAAAACAATGCAGCAGAATTAATGAAACCAAACTTAATATAACAAAATAACAGTAGGTTTTTGATAACTTGCACACAATAGACAAAACGGACGCATTTGAACACTTTAATAGATTAAAAGACGAAAGGTTAACATACTTATACTTTACAACTTAATAAACAGGAATAAATCGACTTCGATTTCAGTATTATCTCGTCTAATTATACCCACAATTTAGTATTTTCCTCGATTTCCATTCGTGTCCATTAGCACACCTAGATTTGGTGGCAAAGGGACCACTTCGGAAATACGCTGTCTTAAATAAAAAAAGCTTTGAATTAACGTTCTCTTTTTCGATGTCAGTTAAGAAAGTCTACAAACTTTAAGGTAGATGTACTTGTTTAAAAAAAAATAGGTTTTTCATTCTTCGAAATCCGACATAAATTTACGATTGGATAAAATCGTTAACATTAAACAGCAATACAAGAAAAAATACAGGTATCATTAATTATTTGTAAAATTGACTTTTGCATATTCGATCTATTCAGTCTCTGAGATTTAAAAACGGACACTACAGAATATAAAACAAAGTCGCTTACTCTGTCCCTATGTCCCTTTGTTTGCTTAAATCTTTAAAACTACGCAACGAATTTCGATGTGGTTTCTTTTAATAGATAAAGTGATTCAAGATGAAAGTTTTGATATATACTTAATGTAGTAGAAGAACACTGATAATTTTTGAATATTCGAATGTGATGACGAAAATAAGTAGTATGGTACACATCAAAAGTTCTGCAAAAAAGTCCGCAATGGAATATGTCTGTCTCTTAAGGATAACCGACAATAACCACTTTTTATAAAATTGAGAGTAAAAAAAAATTAAATAAATGTAATGGGTCGGATCCTAATGGTGTGGTATTCATATATTACATAAACATTAATTCCTGTTTTACGTGGTCATCGCATCAAGCCTGAATGGATGGACCGATTTTACCAAATTTTGTTATGCATTGGTTATTGTCGGGAGAAAGATCACATCTAAAGAAAACCGAAAAAAATGCTAGTAAGTGGGAAAAATGCTCTTCAATTTTGCCCATACACACTGTTAGTAGCTGTTAATGTAAAGTGAAACGAAGTTGGGCTTGTTTCAAAAGAATATCGTGGCAATTATCAAAAGAATAGACTTTCTAAAGAAAATCAGGCGTGGTTTAACACAGGCGAAAACTAGAGAACTGGAACAGTTTAGATACATTAGATTAGTCCGAACATGTCAGATTATGATGTGAAATGTCGTGTGCAGACTAAACCGGTAGCATTAAAAGTATTTTGTCTCTTTCTATTACTTTCGTTGAAAGAAATAAAAAAACACTATCGTTTCTTTGCCTAAAAATGATCAAATTTGATTTAGAAGTTTTAGTCTTTATTGAAAGTTGTTCCTTTCGAAAGTTGCAAAAAAACAGAACCCTTATAAAATCGACAGGTCTCTGTCCACATCACATTGTATGTCACAGCCATTTCGTTAACAAAAGCAAGATAATGGTGGTAATTTTACTGTTCACAAACTAAACTTACATCTAAATGTGTGCTATCTTTTTCAACTAAAACAAAATTAAAAGAGATAGAACAATAATTACACATGTCAGATTAGTCCGAACATGTCAAATTGTCATGTTTTCAATCAACGTTTGCCAAACAATTGTCTCAGAATTTGATTAGGAGCTACGAAATCTCCTATAAATGCAATCCAAGTAGAATGTGTTGACCCTTCTTTATATTTACGCAGACAGTACCTATCTGACTGTAACGTTTTACTCATGTAACGTTTGCTCATTCCTCATCTCATCCCTTTCTCGTTCGATTAAATCGTTTGGCTCGGTTGGTTTCCACAATATTGGTTGTCTACAGATATATCAGAATTGTATTCTGATAGTTGTGTTGTTTCAGCTGTATGGATCCCTAGATATAATGTCCTCCTTTGTTTCCAATGCCCTCCTATATCATCAGTATTTACAGGGAGGTAATAGCAATTTTAGAAATCATTAAGTACGTAGAGTCTCACATACTAGACAAAACTATTATCTTTAGAGATTCATTTAATTCCCTCCGGTCTGTTGCCAACTCCCAATTATACTCCAAAACAAAACTTCCTATAATCCTTCAAATCAAAGGCGTTCTCTGTAAATGTCACTCCATTAACCTACATGCAATCTTGGCCTGGATACCCAGTCGTGTTGGCATCCACATTAACGAGATAGTAGATCAGTTTGATAAACAAGCCATACAAGTAGGTACTTTCGATCATTACATCATACATCTACCAGATCTACAATCCTATGCCAACAAACTTCTTTTTAACTCTTGGAACCAATAGTGGTTACAAGGTAGTCAGGTTAAGGGCCACCACAATGCCTCAATTTAACCATCTCTACTTAAAAAACATAGTTCTTTAATCTAAATTTAAGCAAAATGAGTAATTATGTAGTAACAACTGTATATAGATATCTTTAAAATTCATTCTGATTTTCGAAGCTTGACGAATATAGCCGAAGCGCATAATTTAAATACTACTACTATACCTGTTTGGTGCAGCGTTATTTTTATTTGATTTGAACCACGTTTAGTGAGTATATACCACAGTGTTCAAAACGTAGAGAACGTCACAAAGTCATTTTGCTTCGCTTTTATTGATGAGTGTAGGCGCAATAGGCCTAATAACTCGGCCATAGGATAGCAACGTACCTATAACATCTATGGTGTCTGCAACCTACGGTTGTATGTATTTAAATTGTTGTTTGCATGCTAATCTGAAATACAACTTAAATTTTGTTATTTTTTCCTTACATTCTATTCTGTTACATTTATTTTCATTTTCTATGAATATTGATATATCATCTGCAAATAGTTTGCCGTATATGCTATTTGGAAGATAATTAATATTACGATGAATGAAATCAAAAAGTAGTCCTATGAAATTCCTTTCTAGAACACCACATCTATTTACCAAATAACTAGATTAATTGTAAACTTTTATATTACATTTTATATGGTAATTGTTGTTTACTACGGCAATTCTTTGTAGTGTATGCTTTGTTTTCGGTCTTCCATTATAACTCCTTAACCACATTTTTTTAAGCTCCTAATGTTGTATCTATCCAGATTGCTTAGTAGCCTATTATGATCAATAAAATTAAATGCTTTGATCATATCGAAGTAATACCATATACTTTAAATCGTTTATTTAAACATTCTGTATTACTTTTAACTAAGTTAAAGCATGCTAATTTTGTAGAACTATGACCGAACTGAAAAGGTGATATTCTAATAGCATCTGTAAAAAATATGTTTAACCTTGAGAACGTGACTTTCCCAGAATTTTTTGAAAGTACAAGATTAACAATTATTAGTCTGTGATTATTCAAGTCTCATTTCAGGTAAATATTCTGCGATAAATACGATCCGGTGTTATTTATATAGCTGTATGGAGGTTCACATTAAAATCGTATTTATTTATTCGCCATATCCGTAACGACACTCACTACAAGGCTTAATAAAATAAGTTTGGAAACTGAAACAAGATAAAAAAATTTGATTTGATAGGAAAAATAGTAAACTTTACAAAAAATACACTTCTTGATGTTCCTTTATGCGGAAATAATTACATTAGCTTCTATTGAAGACATGTTCACTGACTTTAAGTGCAGCAGCACTGATGCTTTTTTAAAACCGAAAATTTATTTTCAAAAGACAACGAAAATTTATAATCATTGTTATTTCAAGCGCACCGACTGCGGATGTTTTTAGCTAAATTGAAATGATGACTTAAGTTATAGAAAATCAGTAACCCACTACAAAATCTATCTATATCATAGGTAAGAACAATCTTAACCAGGTAAGCTTTAAACAAAAAGTCGACTCATTGCTGGTAGATGTTATGATGTTACACACAAACAAACACACACGAGGGATAAAATATTTGTGGTCACATTAAAACACAGCCTTCATTTAATATGTATATTATCGACAAAACAATCTTACGTTTGCACTCAGAAACGTCAATTAACGCTTAATCTGTGATAATGTCACGATTTTGTATTGAACTGTCAACTATGAACAGAAAATTGACGTCTCTGAGTGTGGCCGTTAGATACCTTAAATTTCTTGTTATTTAGGAGTGAGAAATCATGCTTTACGTAAACCCGCGCTAACTCTGTTACCAAGTGTCGCATTGACTGATGTAAGCAAATTAATTGCTTTTTTTTGCAAGAAAGGATAGACATCACCTAAAGAGCCAAGGAAATTCACAACTACAGTTTCAAACTCATGTTTTGTTAATCCCTTTATAAAATCAGAAAGTTGATCCAAATTGTTAGGTTTTGTTTGCATGATATAAATCAATTTCGGAATAAGCTTATTTATGCGTGGTATAGGTCCATTAAAAGAATTCGGGTAGTAGTTTGGAGCATCTCGCCCATTATCTTCAACCGGAGGATCACCATCTCTAAGATAATTTCTAACTTTTGTAGCAAATGGACAATTTACAGCTATTTTACGAAAATTAGCTCCTAACCGATGAAATTGAGAATCTCTGTAAGAAAAGCGACGTGCTTGAAACAACTGGTCAGGAGCGCCTAAAATACCTGGTACAAGATCACCAGGACAAAATGCTGCTTGTTCCACCTCAGCGAAATAGTTCTCAGGATTTTTATTTAATATCAGTCGTCCAATTGGTCTTAAAGGATATAAATCAGTTGGCAAAATTTTTGTTATATCAAAAGGGTCAAATGGTGCAGTTTTGATTTGGGCACACTTTACCTCTTGAATGTAAAGAATCCAACTTGGATATTCGCCTTTAGCAATGGCGTTATACAAGTCTCGTGTAAGATACTCAGTATCATTGCATCCAACTTTCTTAGCTTGTTCGATTGTCAAGTTTCTAATACCAAGCTCAGGTAGAAAAACAAATCTTCCAAAACTGTAATGTCCAGTTTCATTTTGAACTTGATAGGTGTGGATACTATGACCAGGGATGTTACGGTAACTTAATGGAACACCGAGATCGGTAAATATGTGCGTAAATGTGAATAGGGACTCATTATTTCGAGTTATAAAATCCCAAACTTGATTATTGTCATTTATATTTGTAACAGGGTTACGTTTTAGGGCATGTAAAAATGTCGGAAACTTAAGTGGATCTTTGATTACAAATATAGGAAGATTAATTCCCACGAAATCCCAATTTCCCTCTCGAGTATAAAACTTGACAGCAAAGCCACGATCATCTCGGTCCGCATCACTTGAACCTCTTTCTCCAATTACAGACGAAAATCTAACAAAAACTTTTGTTTTTTTTCCGATTTCACTTAAAAAATCTGCTTTACAAATGTCAGTAATATCATTGGTTACTTCGAAGTAACCATGAGCTCCAACTCCTTTGGCATGTATTATTCTTGGAGGAATTCGTTCACGATCTAAGTGAGTTGTAATGTCCATGAAGTATTCATCATTAATAAGACTCCTGTAGCCGAATGAACTGTCAGAATCTGAATAAAGAACCGGTTCACCATTACTAGTAGTCAAGCTGTCTTTTGCTAACTGAAAACCAAAATAGTTTAATTAATTAAAATAACAGTTTTGATATTAAAATTTGCTATTTCTCAAAATATGCAGATGTAGTCATTATTTAAGCATTTTTGGTTCAAAATTTACCGTTTAAAATTTTTCACTGTCTTCGTTCAAAGACAGTTAGAGGTCATTTGTCATTTTGAAAGTGTATATGTTTTAAACAATTACATAAAAAACACCTAGAAATTTAAATGTTATTTTCGAAGACTTACAGATGCAGGGTGCATAGGTAAAATTTAATGAAAATAAATGAATGTAGTCTTAATTTTAAGTACTACAAGCACCTACTCCAAATTAATCTTGTTATTTTTGTATTAAAATCATAAACAGTTCGAAGAATACATCTACTTATACGAGTATATAAACTTTCTCAACTATGTATTGCTAGTAGATGGAAAATAATGACATTGACATATAAAAGGACAAACAGACAGACATGTCGAATTTATACTCTCGAATCTTATAAATACCAAACTAAAATAAGAGTAAAGTTAAGATGGTATTAGTCTATAATATATTATAAGGTTCAACCTGATATCAGGTGATACCTCGGACTACTTTAGTCTTAGTTTATTAATAAGGCATTAACCGTTTTATTTATAAACTTAAACTAAAGAAAGTATAAAGTAAAGTTAACATTAAAGTTTGCATCATCATGTAATAAAGGTTATACCAGGTTAAACCGTGGAGTACTGTAGTGCATGTATACACATGCGTATACAATGACGTATGTATACACACATAGTACAATTTTAAAATGTTAATGAATTTAACCCTGTCTACCGTAAACTACCATTTTGTGATTGTTATTTAAACATGTGAACGAGGGTATGGGCGTTTATCATATTTATTTTAATATCTTTTTAAGTATTACTGTATACCAATATTGTTGATTAATACGGATGATATAAGCACATATTTTTTATTTTATGGGTAGGTCGATTTGTATCATCTGTCTAGGAATATTTATTCCTTTGTTTTAGACGATGTTTCGTTACCGTATATTTGTTATCGCTAAAGACTACATAAGCAAAAGTATAATAATAGTAACTAATTTAACAATTCGCTTTTATTTATTTACCTAAACTAAAAAGTAAAAATTATTTTCTATTAGTTCAAATAAAAAAATTAGTAATCAATATACGAGTATTATGTTTGTATAGTGTGTCTATAAAAGTGGAGAAGGGATATAGCAAACCCAACGAGTGCTGTTTGTACACTGATTTATTACTAATGAAAATGTCATAATGTCGAAAGTGAAATAATATTGCGTTCAGCACGTTTGACCTAATTATTACTGTACTTTGTACATCCTGGGACTCAGGGAAAAGGATACTAAATGTGACATGTAAACAAATAAAATGAGATATATGATATGAAGAACTAAAACATAATGTCCATACGTAACTTAATGTCTCTAGATAAATTGGATTAAGCAACTTTGTGCCACAGTTAAAATTAACAATCACTAATTTCACTTTCACTAATTTCCGGAACCGACAACCGCACAGATTTTTTTACAATTGGCATTTTTTTTTTACAAATGTATGTGTACCAGTGCTCGGAGAAACCACCCCCGATGATGATAATGATGACGGCTGCTAGAAATCCAGGTGTGCTGAGATCGGACACGAGCTCCAAGTGAACGGCCTTGATCGATAAGCATACGAACACGGCTTTGTATCCTTTCGTTGCTTTTATTCTACGCCCCTTCTGTGCTTTGATGTCGAAATATCCTGTAAAGTCCACGATTCGGATAGGTCTGCCATGATCTGTCGATGATTCTGTTGGCTGTAACGCCTACATCGTACATACTTACGTAACTCTCTTTTAACAATACGGAGCCCGCAAAGTATCCAGTATTTGTATCTAATGTGTAATAAGGTAAGTCTGGGTCCGCCATGTAAAGTTAAAGTATGAGCTTGATGTATGATGAGATCTGTGAGACGACTATGATTCGATAAAATGATCGAATTTTTTGCACAATCGTCTAAATGAGAATTATTGAGTCTCCGAACGACCCTCAGTTGTCCGTCATCTTTACTAATAAACAGATTCAAACATAATATCTATAATAAACATATATTCTTAGGTAATTTTCTATTCTGTATTAAACAGTCAAATTCTTTTTTAAATTCTATCGATTGTGTAGTATTAATTATAATACAATAAGCGTTTTCCATTTCAACAGCTGACAAATAACTCTGATGCGGCACATTCTGTTTGTTGTCAAGCCACGGGATGTAACGTGATAACCATAATCCGTAGTATTACTTTATAATCTGAGATAGCCATGCCACTGTTGTTGCGACACGTGCCAATGAACTGTATTCATTTATTAATTGCAATATTAAAGTATTATGTTTTATAATAGTAGTTGATAAAGCAGCGTTCACACTGAGCTTAATTTCTTCGTCACAAGTTAAATGAGAAATGTTCTTAATTGAATTGATATCTAAATTGTTTAGCCATTCTGGACCCCACCATAACGGATGTAATTCTAGTTGAGAAACTGTCAATCCTCTTGTCACACAATCAGCGGCATTTAAGTCTGTGCTCTCATAATGCCAGCGTGAAGGCTCGACGACTTTTATAATCTTCTGTACTCTGGCGGACACAATTTTTTGCCATCTGTGAATGTCACCTTGAATCCAAGCCAATACTATCATAGATTTACTCCAACAATGCACCTCATGCTGACAGTCTGTCACTGTAGCCAGAACCTTATTTAACCCAAAAGACTTGCCAAAAGATGTGCGCTACATAGTTCAAGCTTAGGTAGCGTTAACTTGTTCTTTAAAGGAGCGAGTTTTGTTTTCGCCGTAAGTAGCCTCGTTGTATACACGCCTTTACTGTTTGTTGTACACCACGTTAGCGTAAGCTTTTTCCGAGGCGTCACAAAATCCATGTATAATATATTAATGGGTATCGCCTATGTTATATATATCGCCTATATCGCCTAATTCAAATTTATTTAAATGTTGGCAATAACGTTTTAACGTTTTAATGTTTTCCAGTCACAAATTATTTGCTGAGGCAGCTCATTATCCCAACTAATGTTTGGTTCCAGCCAAGTTCTTTGAAATAAAACCTTAGCTCTATTGGTAAAGGACTCCATTATGTAAAAATATGGAAAGATCTTGCTTGATTCTGTGGTTTACTCTCCTTCGGGACTACCTGTAATTCTGACTGTACGTTAACGTTACTGTAACTGTTCGTCACAGATGTAACACTGTAGGTGCTGTAGTTCTGCCTGATGTCACTGCAACTGTTTATAACAGAGATAACACTGCATGTACTGTATTTCTGACTGTACGTCACTGTAACTATTCGTCACAGATGTAACACTGTATGTGCTATAGTTCTAACTGTATGTCACTGCAACTGTCCGTCACAGATGTAGCACTGTAGGTGCTGCAGTTCTGACTGTATGTCACTGTAACTTTTTGTCACAGATTTAGCACTGTATGTGCTGTAGTTCTGACTGTATGTCACTGCAACTGTTTGTCACAGATGTAGCACTGTATGTGCTAAAGTACTGACTGTATGTCACTGGAACTGTTTGTCACAGATGTAGCACTGTGTGTGCTATAGTTCTGACTGTATATAGCTGCAACTGTCCGTCACAGATGTATCACTGTATGTGCTGTAGTTCTGACCGTATGTCACAGCAACTGTTCGTCACAAATGTAACACTGTATGTGCTAGTCACTGGTGTCCTCACAATTCGGCGCGGATGCAAAACAACTTTACGAGTATGCGACGCGAGTAGTGTCCTGAACGAATGAAGATGAAAAAAGGATAGTGGGTTTGACAAAGCAGTACGGCTTAATGGTAGAAGCGACTTGGCTCTCTATCCACTCTTCTGTCGGTTGGATACTGTCCCATAATACCAAACACTTGATCGCGCTGCCAGCACGTACCCCTCGCGCTTCACGCAGTTCTCCATCTCCAGCCAAGGGAGCTTGCCAATTTCATCCAGAAACACTTGCGCGTAATAAGCATGAGCGGTGCCCTGATCTAAAAGTCCTACTCCCAGCAGCGAGGCCACAAGGATGCCAGGTAGAATGTCCAGCTCCACGACTGTTGGTGGAAGCAGCGGCTCTTGGTGGATGCTGATCATCTTCTTAGCTTGAACGTCCATAGTGCTATGGTAAAGGCTCGAAGGACCAAAAATATGTATGGTGTGCCTATACAAGGTGAGAAGGGATGATATACCAAACCCATTTTAACATTTAAATCACATCACTTTAATACGTTTAATAAGCTTCACAATTTATTATAAATAAAGGTATATTAATTTTAATCCTATCTACTGTACACTACCTTTCACTAAGCAGAAAAGAAACAGTAAAAACAAACTCCACGGCAACCAGGCCTATTTATATACCTTTACTACCTACCACGTTCCCAAACCTAGTCAGTCAGGAGAAGAAACAGCAAAACAAACTTCTCGTCAGCCTTGATTTCATTATTTAAATTAAGTTTATATTTTATTTATTTATTTATGTTTGTCACCAAGAAAATATTTTACACTAAAAGATGTTTTTTTTCTTAATGCAAATCAAATAAATACCTTCTTTCGAAATCTTTTCACTGTGAGTGATTTCAAAATATCAGGAATTTGGTTATGCATACAAAAATAACAAGCAAGGTACACATTATTTTTGATTAGGCACATATACATTCCTAATACTTCAGCGTTTGTTTGAAATAAATGATAATGTTTATTTACAAATACGCATACAGCCAATATATATAAGAAAGGTATAAACTTAAAATTGAGCGACTTGAAAAGTAGTTTGCATGAATGTCACTGATTTACGCCACATATCACTCGTATAAACTTCTTTTGGACTCTAAAGATTCTAATTAATTCTACAGTATTTCCCCATATGGGGATTCCATATTGTACAACAGAAGAAGCATACCCATGATATCAATTAAGCCTGCGCATCTGTTATTCTTCCTAATATATATACAAACCTATAAACTTTATTATAAAGTGAAACAATATGTGATTTGCAGTTGCAAAACTTATCGATTTCTATTAGGAAGGAAGGAATATATACGAAGTTAGTAAAACTTACGTTGTCTATAATATATTTTTTGAAAATAACATCTACTTTTTTAGTCTCTCTATAATGTATTTAAAATTTGATTAATTTTGTTTTTGTTTTTTAAGATTATTCTCATTTAACCATTCTGCTACTTTGTTCAAAGTTTTATTTGTTTTTTTTTAGTAACTAGATCGGTTTTGTTTTTGCTCTTGATGAGTAGGGTTGTATCATCAACAAATGAGATGGAATCGTGATTGATAGCATTAGGCAGATCATTTATGTAAATTAAACAAAGTTATGGTCCTAAAGTACTACCCTGTGTGCCACAAGGAAACGTTGTAGGGTCATTACAACCACAGACATTAACTAGGTAATTTGAAGTACTTATAGACTTTTTGCGGTTTCCACATATTTTTGTTATCACAATACACTGCTTTCTTTCTTCTAAATAACTTTTAGAAAAGAAAAGAAAAGAAAGAAAGAAAATATATTTATTTGCGGAATATGTGTGTTAAGGTTGTTACAAAATTATTTAAGCTTTCCAACATATTCTACCACATTGTGG